>VZQC01011599.1:2538437-2696991 GCA_009823505.1 Rhizomys pruinosus
AACAGAAAATACTGCATCAAAGAACTGACTGAAACAGTGAACTTCTGCTCAAAACAGTCAACTTCCCCATGGAAAATATTGAGAAAGACTAAGAGATGGAAAGCATGTTTGGCAGAATGCACGAGCTCTGGTGGGGTGGGGGAATGAGCGGGAACATGGGTCTAGATTTGTTAAAAATAAATAAATAAATTTATGTGAAAAAAAAAAAAGAAACATTATGCCCTAAATATCTGCACACCCCTCTACCCCTTTTTTCTACCCACAGGTCAGAGGTAAATTGTCTACAAAAGCTTTTGCTCCTGTGAGAAGATGTCCTAGGAGAGGAAAGAATCTTCATACCTAACTCTCCCTCATTTCTTCATATTAAAGAATTCCATTGCACAGTAGGCAGAAAATTAATAGGCAGTTTACATAACATTTGCAATAAATTGCCAGTTATAAAAGCTTTCTCAATTGTGTGACTCTGAGATTGAAGAAACAAAACTATAAACTTTATTCTTGACTTGCATGGTTGCCAGCATGTTGTCTAAACCATCTGCTTGAGTGATATGTCATATGCAATCGCCTGTGCAGGTTAGGGCACTACATAATAGAAGTAAATGTATTTTTAAATGCCAAGTTTTAAAAGAAGACAGGCCCACTTGGTATCTCATTATAAGTGAAATGACTTTTCATGTCTTCCCATCAGCAGTCATACAGCTTTGGAGAGAGCTTCAAAGGTCAGCATCCAGAACACTCTGTGCTTTATACTCATTCGCTATTTTCTCCTGAGAGGAATGCAGGAGGACGATTATCTAAGTGGACTTCTGTTTCATCTAACAAATGGAAAAATTGTTGCTTTCAGCTTCCGTATATGCCAGTGATTCGTTCGGTTTGCTGTATACTGTTACCAGAAGAACAAAAGATCTCAGAGAAGAAAATTCATGATCCTTCCTTATTTTCAAAATGTCTGATTGCAGAAAATACATCCAAAACAACTTCAGTCGGGCAAATGAGAACTGTATATATGATCCTTAGAACTGGAAGGTGTTGGGGATCATGTCTCTTACCCTTGTAGTCAGCATCTCATCTCTCAGTAAACTCCATCAAAAACAGTCCCACATGGCAAGCCAGTATTGTGCAAAGCAAAGATCCCAGCCTGCTTCCTAGTGGTTCACTCATTTCTTCCTCAACATCATTATTAACTGAGGGGCTTTGGGCTCTTATGTGGGCAGGCATTCTAGGTTGCAGATCCAAGAACTAAGACCAGGGAAGGCTTTCCCCTTTCCTAGGAGATGTGGATAAGTAGGCAAAAATTTTAAAGACAGCAGCTTTGGGTTCTACAAAGTTGCATTTTGGGATTCACATTTTTCCCTTTTAATTTTGTATCACTCTAAAATATGCAAATATATCTTCCACCCTTGTACCAAAATTATAAATTCTGAAAATAAGTAAAAGGTTAATTCTAGAGCCCATCAAGGGATTCACATTCTAAGAGCACAGTTGCTTTTAGATAAAGAGAAACATAAACATTAAGGTTACTCAGTTTGCCTTATTTGACGCTAGCATCCACAAATGATGGATACCATCTCTCATTTGTTTTTCTGGGACTGTGTTACCTCACTTAGTATAATAACTTCTAGTTCCATCCATTTACCTGGAAAGTTCATGATCTCATCTTTCTTTACTGCTGCATAGAACTCCATTGTGTAGATATATGACATTTTCTCTAGCCACTCCTTGGTTGAGGGGCACTTGGGTTGGTTCCAACTCTTTGCTATTGTGAAGAAAGCTGCAATAAGCATGGCTGTGCATGTATCTCTGCTGTAGGATGAGTCTTGTGGGTATATACTCAGGAGTGGTATGACTGGGTCAGGTGGTAGGCTCATTTTGGGATTTTTAAGGGTTGTCTACACTGCTTTCCATAGTGATTGTATGAGTTTACATTTCCACCAGCAGCGGATGAGTGCTCCCCTTTTCCCACAACCTCTCCATCATTTGGTATCATTTGTTTTCTTGATCCTAGCCAGTCTTATTGGAGTGAGATGATATCTGAAAGTGGTTTTAATTTGCATTTCCTTAATTATTAGTGATGTTGAACACTTTTTAAGATGTTTCTCAGCCATTTTTATTTCCTCACTAGTGAAGTCTTTGTTCAGCTCTTTACTCCATCTCTTTGAGTGGTTCATTTGTTTTCTTACTTCTTTGATTTTTGAGTAGTTTATATATTCTGGATGTTATTGCTCTGTCAGATGTATTATTGGTGAAGGTTTCCTCCCACTCTGTGGGTTTTCCCTTCATTTCACTGATTATTTCTTTCCCTGTATAGAAGCTTTTGAGTTTAATGAGGTCCCACTTGTCAATTGTGGACCTTATTTCCTGCACAGCTGCTATCTGATTTAGAAAGTTTTCTCCTACCCCTATGTCTTATAGGTTGCTGCCAACTATTTTTTCTAGCATCTTCAGAGTTTCAGGTTTCACATTGAGGTCTTTGATCCATTTGGAGCTGATTTTTGTACAGGGTGAGAGGTAGGGATTTGATTTTATTCTTCTACAAGTGATGATCCAGTTTTGCCAACACCGTTTGCTGAAGATGCTGTCCTTCCTACATTGTGTCATCTTGGCCCCTTTGTCAAATATGAAGTGGTTGAAATTGTATGAGCTCAGGTTTGGATCTTTGATTTTGTTCCATTGTTCTACAGGTCTGGTTTTGTGGAAGTACCAGGATGTTTTTATGACTATATCCCTGTAATATAGTTTGAAGTCTGATATAATGATACCCCCAGTTTTGCTCTTTTTGCTCAGGGTTGCTTTGGCTATTCCAGGTCTTTTGTTTTTCTATATGAATTTAAGGATTTTTTTCCACATCTGTGAAGAAACTCTTGGGGATTTTAATTAGGATTGCATTGAATCTGTACATTAATTTGGGTAGAATGGACATTATAACTATATTAATTATTCCAATCAGTGAGAATGAGAGGTCTTTCCATCTTCTGATGTCTTCTTCAATCTCCTTCAAGGATTTAAAATTTTTATTGTGGAGATCTTTGGTATCTTTGGTTGGGTTTGTTCCTAGGTATTTTATTGTTTTTGAGGCTATTGTGAGTGGGAAAGTCTCTTATATTCCTTCTCCAGTTTCTTATTGTTGGTGGGAAGAAAGGCTACTGATTTTTCTAGATTAATTTTGTATCCTGCCACCTTACTGAAACTCTTTATCATTTCTAGGAGTTTTCTGGTGGAGTTTTTAGCATCCCTCAGGTAAACTATCATATCATCTGCAAAGAGGGATAGCTTGACTTCCTCTTTTCCAGTTAGTACTCCTTTAATTTCCCTTTCTTGCCTTATTGTCCTAGCAAGCATTTTAAGCACTATATTGAAGAAGAGTGGTGATAGGGGGCAGCCTTTCTGGGTTCCCACCTTTAAGGGGAATGCTTCTGACTTCTCTCCATTTAGGATGATGTTGGCTGTGAGTTTGTTGTATATGGCTTTGATTATGTTAAGGAATGTTTCCTCCACTCCAATTCCCTCTAGAACTTTAAATATGAAGGGATGCTGGATTTTGTCAAAGGCTTTTTGTGCATCAATTGAGATTATCTTATCATGTGGTTTTTGTCTTTCAGTCCATTTATGTGTTTTGTGATATTTGTTGATTTACATATGTCGAACAATCCCTGCATCTCTGGTATGATCCCTACTTGTTCATGCTAGATGATTTTTCTTGATGTGGGTCTGTATGCAGTTTGCAAGTATTTTCTTGAGTATTTTTGCATCTTTGTTCATTAATGTGATGGGCCTATAGTTTTATTTTTTACTTATATCTCTGTCTGATTTAGGTATTAGGGTAATGCTGGTTTCATCTAAGGAATTTGGGCTATTTCTCTCTTTCATGATTCTTCTGAACAGTTTGAGTAGTAATGGTTGGAAGTCCTCTTTAAATGTTTTATAGAATTCTGTCGTGAAATCATCTGGACCTGGGCTATTTTTAGTTGGGAGGCTTTTTATTACATTTTCATTTTCATCAAATATTATGGGTCTGTTTAAGCTATCAGTCTCTCCTTGGCTGAGCTTTGGTAATTTCCAGGATTTCAGATATTCATGCATTTTGCTTAGGTTTTTAAATTTACTAGAGTATATGTTTTTGAAGTATTCCCATATGATTGTCTGGATCTTTTTATTGTCCATTATGGTGTTTCCCTTTTCATCACAGATTCTATTGATTTGGAGTTGCTCTTTTTTTCTTTTGGTTAACTGGGCTAGAGGTCTGTCTATTTTGTTTATCCTTTCAAAGAACCAACTTTTGGATTCATTGATTCTTTGAATTGTTTTGTTTCTATTTCATTGATTTCTGCTCTAATTTTTGTTATTTCTTCCTATCTGTTGGGTTTGGGGTTCATTTGTTGTTGTTTCTCAAGTGTTTTTAGCTGCAGTGTTAGATTGTTTGTGCTCTTTCTTTTTTTTTTAATTTTATTTATTTCTGTATGTGTATGAATGTACTGTCTGCATGCAAGCTTGGGCACCCGTGTCGTGCAATGCCGCAGAGGTCAGAAGAGGGTCTCGGATTCCCCTGGAACTGGAGTTCTCCTGGAATTGGAGTTTCAGACGGTTCTTGGCCGCCATGTGGGTGCTGGGGATCGAACCCGGCTCCTCTGTAAGAGTGGTCGGCACTCTTAACCACTAGGCCATCTCTCCAGCCCCCGTGCTCTTTCTTTTTTAAGTGTAGGCGCCCAGGGCTCTAAACTTCCCTCTTGGAACTGTTCTTAATGTATCCTATAGGTTTTGTTGTGTTGTGTTGTCATTTTCATTTAGTTCCAGGAATGCTTTTATTTATTTCTTTATTTCTTCCTTGACCCATTCATTATTCAGGAGTGTGTTGTTTAGTCTCCATGTGTTCTTGTAGATAGTAAGGCTTATCCTAGTGTTGATATTAGAGCTTCATTGCACTGTGGTCTGAGAGCACAAAATTATTTCAATCTTTTTGTATTTGTTGATATTTCTTATGTGTTCCAGTATGTGGTCAATTTTGGAGAATGTTCCATGGGGTGCTGAGTAGAAACTATATTTTCTGGTGTTTGGTGGAATATTTGGTAGATGTCTGTGAGGTCCATTTAGAGTAATGTATTGTTCAGTTCAGCTGTTTCTCTGTTTATTCTTTGTCCAGTTGGTCTATCCAAAGAACTCAGTGGGGTATTGAAGTCCCCCACTATTAATGTTCTGGGATTAGTGCCTTAAGGTCTTGCAGAATTGTGTTTATAAAGTTTGATGCACTGGAGTTTGGTGCATATATATTTATGATTGTGAAATCTTCATGATTCATTGTTCCTTTTATAAGGATGTAAAGGCCCTCTTTGTCTTTTCTGATTAGTTTTCCTTCAAGGTCTATTTTGTCTGATATTAGAATGGCAACTCCTGTTTGCTTTTTGCTACTATTTGCTTGGACTATCTTTTTCCATCATTTCACTTTAGATTGGTGCCTATACTTGAGGCTGAGATGGGTTTCTTGTAGACAGCATATAGATGGATTCTGTTTCCTAATTCATTCTCCCAGTCTATGTCTTTGGATTGGGGAGTTTAGGCCATTAAAATTTAAGGTTATTATTGAGAGATGTGTGTTTCTTCCTTTCACCTTATTTTCTGTTTGCATTCTTGGTCTAGGTTTGTATTTTCACAGTTATACTTTTGTTAATTTCTCTCTCTAGCTGCTTGGGGATAGGTGCTCCTTTCCCCTGTACTTTGAATTGCTTCGACTATTTTCTGAAGGGCTGGTTTTCTTAACATATATTCTTTCATCTTGTTTATGTCATGAAAAATTTTTCTTTCTCTTTCCTATACTTGACATTTTTGCTGGGTATAGTAATATACGTTGGCATCTATAGTCAATTTTTTCTGGGAATGCATTAGTCCATGTTCTTCTGGCTTTCATAGTTTGCACTGAGAAGTCAACTGTAATTCTGATTGGTTTTCCTTTATATGTAACTTGCTGTTTTTCTCTTATATTTTTCAGTATCTTGTCTTTGTTTTGGGCATCTAGTGGTTTAACTGATATGGCATAGGGGATTTCTTTTCTGATCTTGTCTATTTGGAGTTCTATGCGCTTCTTGTATCTGTATGGGTTTGTCTCTTTTCAGTTTAGGGAAATTTTCTTCTATTATTCTGTTGAAGATCTGATCAATACCATTGTTGCGGGATTCTTCTTCCTCTTTCCCTATGATGCAGAGGTTTGGTCTTTTTATAGTGTCCTAAATTTCCTGATTGTTCCACTCTTGTGTTTTTTTTTTTTTTAATTTTTCATAATCTTTGTTATAGCTTTCTAGTTTTTTCTTGCTATCTTCTAGGTATGATATTCTATTTTCTGCTTCATCCAATCTGCTTTTGAGGCTTTATTCCATCCTTTCCTGATTATTGGATGAGTGATCAATTTCTTTTTTTTGTTTCATCCTGTGATTTCTTTAGTACTTCCAATTCCTTTTGGAGCTTGTCATTCTCTTCTTGTAGCTACTTGTTTTGCTGGTCTGTTTCCCTTTTCATTTCAACATGGGAACTTTTCAGTGTCTATATTTCCTGCTGGAGTTTGTCATTCTCTCCCTCCAGTTCCTTCCTGAGTTCTTCATTCTTTCCCTTTAGTTCTCTGATTTGTTCTTTATATTCTTTGATTATGTCTATGATTGTTCTTCTAAGATCCATGTTCTGGGTTCCTTCCAGCAAGATCTCATTGTAGGGATCTTCTATAGGACTGGTAGCGTCTGGTGGAGATTTATTATGTGCTTTTCCCATGTTGTTTTTCCTTTGTATTTTTGGCATGTGAGTTTACTTTATTGTTTGTGTTCTGGTGCGAATCTCAAATGTTTCTTCACTCCATTGAAAGCTTAATTTGCTTGTTTCTTACAGATATGTTCATTGTCTTCTCCTTGGTTTATGGAGGGCTGGTTGTGTTAGGTTTCCAGTTTTTGCTTTTGGTTTTATATTGGAAGGTTTTCTTCCCTTTCTGGTCTGGAGGTTCTCCAGAATTCCTATTCACCAGGTGTCATGCTGCCTCCTTTCTCTGGACCTGGTGGTGTCCAGATTGGCTGGGTGACTCTGCCCCACAGCTGTGCACACTAGGCCAGGTGTGGCTGGTTGGCAGGCAACAGGCTGTGCCCAGGGGAGTGATAAGCCCGCCTGGTGTTGGGCTCACCTATTCCCCAGGTGCTGAGCTGTCTCCTCTCTCTCGACCTGGTAAGTGTCCAGCTGTCTGTCTGATTCTGCCCTGCTGCAGTCAAAGTTGCAAATTTTGAATGGTACACCAAGACTGTTAGTTCCTCCTCCTAACTATTCCCAAGTCATATTTTCATTTGCAGAGGGAGGTGATTAAAGAATTTGTCATGGCTAATGAATGTAAAGGTGATGATAGAAACGGGTAGACCATTTCCAAAGAATTCATTTTATCCTGTTAGTAGTAGGTCAGCAGACTCTGCTGCATAGTGAGGGTTTGCTTGATTAGAATCATGGAGGCTTTGTCTGTTTTGGTGCTGGCAATGATAGCCAGGACACTGGGCATGTTAAGGACAAGATATGCCACTGAACTACAGCTCCAGGTAGGTCCTAGATCATTTTGAAAACTATTCATTTCATCCATCATATACACTCCCACTCCCAAATCATATTTTGGCCCAGATCAACAACTTGCCCCACAGCAGAATAATTAAGAAATCCAAGTAATATCTGCCAAGTGGCCTGTCTGATCTCCACTGCTAGATAAAGCTTTCCACTGAGACTCTCTGCCATTTCCCCCTTCAGTATCCTGATGGATCCATTCCTATATAATCTAACAGTATGGTTCAAAATAAAGTATAAATGGCACAAAATAGGTTTTTTAGTATGTTATCCCAAACATATTAGCTTCCCACAACTCAATATAAACAAAGGTTAACCATGTCAACATTCCAAGATTTATGGCAGAGTTATGGGAGGGTTAGTGTTGGGAAATCAAACTGCTAAGATCTGTCCAGGCCAGAGCTGCCAGAGCGCTGCCCTCTTCTGCAAGAAACACTGAGTCTGAGTCATTGTCACCAAAGCACAAACAAGCATTCTGCATCCCCTGGTGCAGCATAAGTAACACAGCTTCACCTGTGAGCACTGATGCCAACAACATTCAGCCTGGATTGAATCAGGTCTTCAGATCTGAGTTTCAACCTATGGGAAACACAGAGGAAAGAGGAATAGAACCATGAGGAAACTATCAGAAAAGCCAAAGGTGAAATATTCTAAAAGACAGCAGATCTGGTTCTTCAAAGAGTCTGTCGAAAATTTATGCATACAAGCAATGTGAGAGGCTAAGAAATTACAGCACATTATCCCTGAAGAGTCCTGGTTTTAATCTTCTTGGGAAATGACTACAAAAATATAGTTTGACCACAACTGATGAAATTTGAATGGACTCAATAATTTATAATAGCTTTGAATTAGTATTAATGTTGTTGACAGTGACAATGGAATTGTGTTTATATAGGAAATAGGAATGTAGGGTTTTTTTGAAGTGCATGCTGAAACAGAAAAAGGAAGAAGACTGAAAAGATTTTCAACGCATACAGAAAAAGGTTAACAATGATTTATACATGTAATGTATAACTTATTTTTAGTATATTTAAAGGCTTTGAGAACTGAAAGCATCTAATAGATTAAATTTTGCTGTTAATTTTCATAAGCAGTATTTTTATTATCTACTTGACCCTTCCTAGAGGAATTTTAGTGCAATAAGCTTCAGTTTGTCTAAAACCCTAAAAATAAAAAAGAATCATTCTAGAAATCTCTGCCTCCCCAAACAGCCAAGTTAACCTCTTATTTACCACAAATGTAACACATTGATTGTCTGCTCTGAAAACAGAATTTACAGGATATAATGCAATTGTTTCAGACTGAATTTAGGTCATTCATAAACAATTGAAAATATGACACCAATGATAGAATGGTTAGGATTGACTTAGCCTAATGCTGCCATACACTCCAGAATGGTCTTCCTAGTATATACAAAGTTGGGCTTTCTGTGTCTTCCCTTCTATGGTTAAAGAGCATGGGATCTGTGCCAGGTATAGATCTGGGATCCAGGAATGCACTCAGTGCCACAAGGGCAGGGAGTGGAGATAGTGGGCAGTTTGAGGGACTGCCCCAGCTTTCTATGCATCACTTAAGGGCCCTTTTAAATATATATAAAGCTTCTTGGAATAAGCATATTGATTGAATTTCTGAGGATTGGCTCAGATCTCCAGTAGCCAAGATTTCTGGGGTTGCTGGTGGCCACTCCAGCATTTGAGAGCTAAGAAACAGGTCCTCAGTAGGAGCAAGATGACGGAAGCGGAGCCCTCTGAGGGAGAGATGCAAACAGAAAGGGTGTGGGTTCTTGGATAGTTTGAATACATATCACTGCAAAGAAAATGGTACCTCTAGAGAAGTGAGAAGAGAAAAATTAAGTTCTCAAGAGCAGTTTCAGTAAAAAAGATAGCTCAGTAGGGAGTAGTTTAGTGCTTTCTAATCGAGATACTAGCCTATCAAGGTCAGATGGCAATATATTCCTTTAGTAAATTCTCCAAAAATTGAGATAAAATAATGAGAAACCTTCCAAGCATGCCCTGCTGAACCGCTTACCATAAGAGTAATTTTGGACAAATTGGTTTTTATAAATATATTTTATTGAGTTTTTGTACATTTCATACCACACTCCTTAATCAAAATGAGAGCCCCTCCCCCTCCCATGTCCCTATGCTCTCCACCCACCAAGTCTCATGTATTCTGCCATACATGTTAAGTCCTGTGGATGGACTTGCACAAAAAGATATCTGGAAAAAATAAGGTTATTTTTTTTCTTTGACATGGTTCAATTTGGTTTTCATGAGAATAGATCTTGCACTCTATGTTAGGTTAGCCTGAAACTCAGAATGTAACCCAGGATGGCCTCGAATCTATAGCAAGCCTCTGCTTCAGTCTTCTAAGTACTGAGGCTCTATGCAGGAGCTCACACACACAAGACAAGTTTTATATGCCAGGATTACAAAAGACTACCTCATAATATTGTTATGTGCTTTAAAAAGGTAACACACATAAAGAGCTTAGAATTTTGCCTGTATCTTTAACTATATGAAAAATATTAATAAAAATATTAATGAAAAATATTAATGAAAAATATTTTCATTGTTTTATGTTAAGATATGATTTCAGAAAGTCTTTTCCTACACCTATGTCCTGTAGGTTGCTGCCGACTATTTTTCTTCTATCACCTTCAGGGTTTCAGGTTTTAGGTTGAGATCTTTGATCCACTTGGAGTTTATTTTTGTGCAGGATGAGAGGTAGGGATTTAATTTTGTTCTTCTACAAATGGTGATTCAATTTTGCCAGCACCATTTGCTGAAGATGCTATCCTTTCCTCCATTGAGGTTTTTTTGCCCCTTTGTCAAATATGAGGTAACTGAAATTGTATGAGCTCAAGTTTAGATCTTCAATTTTGTTCTATTGGTCAATGGGTCTATTTGCACAGGAAATAAGGCCAACATTCGACAAATGGGTCCTCATCAAACTCAAAAGCTTCTGCACAATGAAAGAATCAAGAATCACAAGCACGATCAAGAATCAAGGATATGAAGAGAAAATCCACAGAGTGGAAGGAAATCTTTACCAATGCTACATCTGACAGAGCATTAACATCAAGAATATATAAACTACTCAAAAACAAAGAAGTAAGAAAACAAATGACCTATTTAAAGGATGGAGCAAGGGCTGAACAGAGACTTCACCAGTGAGGAAGTAAAGATGGCTGAGAAACATCTTAAAAAGTGTTCAACATCATTAATAATTAAGGAAATGCAAATTAAAAACACTTTCAGATATCATCTCACTCCAATATGACTAGCTAAGATCAAGAAAACAAAAGACAACAGAGGGTAGAAAGGTTGTGGAGAAAGGGGAACACTCATTCATTGCTGGTAGGAATGTAAACTTGCACAACCACTATGGAAACCAGTGTGGAGAACCCTTAAAAGATTCAAAATGAACCTACCACCTGACCCAGTCATACCACTCCTGGGTGTATACCCAAAAGACTCATCCTACTGCAAAGATACATGCACATCCATGTTTATTGAAGCTCTCTCCACAATAGGGAAGAGCTGGAACCAACCCAAATGCCCCTCAACAGACAAGTGGATAACAAAAATATGGTACATCTACACAATAGGGTACTTTTCAGCGGTAAAGAAAGATGATAATTATGAATTTTGCAGGTAAATGGATGGAGCTCAAAGCCATTATGCTAAGTGAAGTAACACAGTCCCAGAAAGACAAATGGTGAATGGTTTCCCTCATTTGTGGATGCTAACACCAAATCCCCCCAGATGAAAGGCAAGCTGAATAACATTATTGTTATATTTCTGTTTATCTGAAAGCAACTATGTTGTTATAATGTAAATCTCTCAAGGGGCTCTAGAATCCACCCACCACTTATTTCCAGACTCTGTAATTACTGTATATGGGTAGAGAGTATGTATCCATATTTTAGAGTAATATGAAATTAATGAAGGAAAATATGAATTTCTTTTTTTAAATTTTTTATTTATTTTTTTAATTTATTCTTTGTGTGTATGAATGCACTGTCTGCATGCAGGTCTGTGCACCCGTGTCATGCAATGCCACAGAGGTCAGAAGAGGGCATCGGATTCCCCTGGAACTGGAGTTAAAGATGATTCTCAGCAGCCATGTGGGTGCTGGGGATCAAACCTGGGTCCTCTGCAAGAGCAGTCAGCACTCTTAACTGCTAGGCCATCTCTCCCGCCCCATGAAAATGTGAATTTCTAAGCATAAAAAAAGACTGAGAGAAAGATGCAGGACAGTTATGGCAGAATGCATGATCTGGGGTGAGGTGGTGGGAAGGGAATAGGGAATATGCCTAAAATGAATTGAAAAATGATGTCTGAAATACACAAAACATCAATAAAAGCACAAAAAAAACTTTAAAAAAACAAAATATACAAAAAAAAATCTATAAAATTCCAAAAAAGATATGATTTCATTGTTCAATCAAATATATCATTTTATGGCTGAATGTGATAATAATATTATTAACTGCTGATATATACTATTGGTAATAATACATAGAATAATATAATGGAAATACTATTTTTGTTACAAACATTTAAAATATTTTATTATTCTTATTTTGTATGAGTGAACTGCCTGCATGTAAGTGCACCTGTGTACTGCAATGTCTGCAGAGGTCAAAGGAGGGCATCAGATCCTTTGGAATTGGAGTTACAGATGGTTGTTAGCTGCCATATGTGTGCTGGGAATCAAACCCAGGGCCTCTACAAGAGCAGCCAGTACTCTTAACTATTGAGCCATTTCTCCAGCCCCATGCTAAATGGCAGTTAAACACCCTGGCTAAAAAAGTAACTGATTAAAGAAAAGCAAAGTTCAAGTCCCTGTGAGCGTGTGGCAGCCATTTCCTCTGTGGTGGCTGTATAACTCACTCACGTCCGAGGGCCTCATATGAAGCAGATGTTGTTGTGTACATGGCTACACTCCCAGGCTCTGGTTGTTTGGAAGGATGCTAAAAGAGCCTAGAGGGCTTTTCTCAGACATGAATGTCATCCACCGACCCTAGTAAAGTATGATGAATTCCCAGAATACCCACACACAGCCCTATTTGTTCCTCCTGGTTAAATTGATACCCATTTTTTACTGTAGGGTTTTTAAAATATGGAGGTAGAGAAAAATTATAGGAGGCAAAGTAAATGGTAGGAGATTTCCAGGGATCTATGTGGACAACTTTTCGGACGTGAGGCTCCTCTGCAGAGCTCAAGAAAAAGTGCACTCCTGCCTAGTGTCGGGAAGACAATAGCAAACCTGTCTTCTCTTCAGAGCGTATTAGTAATTATGCCAATCTTTCATTTTAATTTTTCTGAGGCTCTTTCCTTAATCATTCTCTGTTTTATGCTTGAGATTTTTGGATGGCCTCTTAAATATGCATGGAGTGTGGATGGCAGAGTGCAGAGAGCAGACTAGTGGTCACCAGAGACCAGAAGGGGATGGGAGAAGGATAGAAGGATGAAGAGATCTTGGTAAATGGGGACAAGGTCACAGTCAATTAAGAGGACTTATGATGTTCTGCTTCACAGAAAGATGACTGTAGTGAACAGTTTTCTATCATTTAACTCAAAATGCTTAAGAAAAAATATATGAAATATTTTCATCACAGAGAAATGGTAAGTGTTTGAGATAATGAGTCAGACAGTTTGACTGTGAAATGTCCCCAGGTGGTGGTGGGGATGTTGTGGAGCCTTTGGAACATGGCGGATGTTGGGCACTCAGGGGTGGGTGTTGAGGGGTGTAGCCAAGCCCTCCTTCTGGTCCTGGTCTGCTTCCTGATGTGCTATGATAGTAGGAGTTGCCACTTCCCTTTCCCACTGCTACTAGTTGAGCCACCAAACTGCCACGCCTATTCAATTTGCTTGACAGGAACTAAGCTTCCCTTAAGTTGCTTCAGTGTTACTCCACAGAGATGTGAAATAACCAATATAGTAGCTTACCTGTTCTAAAATAATCACCACATAGAAAAGCCTTGAATCACAAATGTACCAAGATCAATAGCACACATTTAGAAGGAAATTGTCACACATATACACACACATACATACATACATACACACACACACATACATGAGAGAAAGAGAGAAAGAGAGAGAGAGAAACAGAGACAGAGAGAAACAGAGAGGGAGAGAGAAACTACATTATTAGAGTACTTCGTAAAGGTGTATAATTATTAGCTGTCAGTTAAATAGCTATTATGATCTTACAGCAATGATGAGAGTATGCACAAGACCTATGTAAACGCAATTAGACAGCAGCCCAGCATGGAACTGGGAAATGGTTAGGAGGCCCCAATCTTAGCTGAAGAACTATTGTCAGCCAATCACTGCTGAGTAATGGAGAGTTGATCTCTAATGGAGTGATGCTAGACAGACTGAAAAGGCTCCAGCTGAGGAACTTACACCAAGGAACATCTGAATACACAAACTGGACTCCATGGGCCTTAACACATATGAAAGAATGTATAAAATTGGTGAGCAGGTTATGAAGGAGGGGATCCAAATATGATTAAGACATATTACATGAAATCCAAAAAAAAAAAAATCCAGTAGAAATATACATAAAAGAAAGAAAAGTTAGTGTAAAATTTTAAAATATTACATAGGAAAATCAACAGATCTAATTCTCCCTTATTTTTTCTGTGACTGTCATCTTATTTTCATCTATTCTTGCTTGAGAGAAATATATTAGATTTGAAATTCCTGAAAAGAGTAAATATGTGTAAATATTTTCCTCTAAAAACAGATCTTAACCAACAAATGAAGCACAACGGGCTCTATGTTAATCAACTATAAGAAATAATGTAATACTATTTTCAGTGCCCTTCAGAACATTAATACAAGTGGCATGAAATAATGACTTCATACTATGGAACACTTCATTTCATCAACAAAAGTACTCACGCAGGCAGCAACGCTAACAAATGTGCACACTCAATTCAAATCTCACCAAACTGCCATGTTTTTCATTATTATAATGTCAACCTCTCAGGAGAAGAATGGATGAAATGAAAGTCACCTCCCATTCATGAGTGTCTGAGGGTGGCCATCTCTCTTTCCACTCTGCCTGGGTGAAAGGCATTAATAACCCAACCAGTCTCAACTGCCTTTGCCTTTGTTCTGATGTGTGTTTCCAACAGATGCAAAGAACAGCTGGATCTTTTCCTCACATTGTCTCTTTCACCTTGGAGAGAACTTCCATTAGCTTTCTGATCCAAATCCTAGGAATATATATATTCACTTCCAAAATGCACTAAAAGCCTCAAAATATATGCTCCAACCCAATTCTTTTCATGACTTTATTCTTTTGAATGTTCCAAGGATCTCAAACACCATAAATGAACCTAGGGTTGTACTTTATCTTAATAGTCTTGTCCACATTCACAATTCAGAACTTTAATCCTGAAAACTGGGAGGCAGTCATTTTTTTGTAAGTACGCCTGTACCTTGCAGTTATGAGAGGGGGATAAGGCTGGTAAAATATCCTGTTAGGTTTCTAGAGACAGTGCTTTGGTAAGACATCTCACAGCAGAGTCAGCATGTTTGTCTGTTATTTGTCCTTTCACCTTCTCAAAGCTCTATGCCATCTGCCCTGGCCTTATACCCTTGTGTATCTCCTTGTATCTGTATCCTGACCCATAAATTCATTGCTGCCTAGAAGGGAATAATGAAAAATTCTACAGTTCTACTTCACTAGCAACAAATGAAGAGGAGCAGGTGATGAGGAAATACATGTACACACTGATAACAGTTTTATTTATGTGATGGGAGTGTTTTAATCAGCAAATCAACAAATCTATACATAATTCATATATTATTTATAATTGAATTTATAATTAAATGAATATATAATTTCATATATTCATAAAATATATGAAAATACAACTTTAAAAGTAAAATACATACGTATTTTACCTAGTCACTTATGTATTTTATTCTCCAGGCTTTAATAATATAATGTCCATACTTTAGTTCGTAGGGACTAAAACTCTAATTGTTACTTAATATTGTGATTGGAATGTAAAATGGCCCCAGAGGCTCATGTATTTGAAGACTTGCCTCCTAACTGCTGCTGCTGTTTTGGAAGGTTGTGGAATCTTGAGAAGGAGATGTGCCCTGGCTGGAAGAGGTGGGTGACTTGAGGTTTTTATACACTGCTTCTGTTCACACTCTGCTCTCTGACTCCTGATCGTGTAGGCAATGTGACCAGTTGCCTCACATTCCTGCCAAGCCCTCCCTGGCATGTTGGACTGCACCCTTCTAAAACTGTGAGCAGGAATAAACACTTCTTCTCTTAAGTTGTTTCTTGTCAGACATTGCTTCACAACAATAATGTTTAATAAATAATTAATTCATTAATATATTTGAATATATATATATATATATATATATATATATAATCTTCCTGCCCAAAGTGTTACAGATTTGGTAATAAGATGAGTGACAAAGCTAAGAGAGATCCTAAAAGGACCAGAGAAATAACTAGAACAATAGGCACACCAAGAGTGTGGGAACTCAGCTCCAGTAGGTTGGAGGGATGGGTGAGGGGACTGGATGTCAACAAAAGAAATGTGGGCAGCAGTCCTTAAGCTCAGGTGGGTGCACAGCTGTGAACCAGTGAAGAAGGTCAGCAACTGAGTCTCTTCTGAAAGTAGAGCTCAAAGCCCTAAGAGGTTAGGAAGGGGGCCTGGATTCAATGGTATTTAACATCCAAGTGGCAGACAGTGCAGAGTCAGTGATCTGCAGAGTCTGGCAGATGGGTTCCGAAAAAGGCCACCAATGTGATTGGCAGGCAGCAAGCATTTCCAAATGGCACCTACTTTTGAGGAAGTTACTCTGTAAACTTCCCCACCCTAAATTGGAGGGTGCCTGGGCCATGGTGACCCTGGGATATGGTCTTAACCTTCTGTAGACGGGGATCTAGGAAGCCCACCACTGTACCAGAAATGCCTTCAGGAGTCAAAGAAATGCTCATAGAGTTATTAGATGCCGGAAATTGGATAGAGGGTTTAGAAGCAGTGCAGCTCTGCAGAATCCTGTGTTCACTCTTTGTAACACATCTCCCAGGTCTTTTTTCTTCCTTCCTTCCTTCCTTCCTTCCTTCCTTCCTTCCTTCCTTCCTTCCTTCCTCCCTCCCTCCCTTTCTCTTTCTTTCTTTCTTTCTTTCTCTTTGTTTTTTTTCCCTTTTCCTTTTTGAGACAAGGTCTCATTAAATAGCCCAGACTAGCCTCAAATTCTCAATCCTCCATGCTCAATTTTACTGAAATCACAAGTGTATTTCACCTTCCTTGACACTATGGTTTTACTTTTATATCTGCAATCTTAAGCAACCTTAAAAGAGCTCTAGAAAATTGCTCCAGCTATCACTGGCTGTTTTCCAAAGTGAATTACTCCAAATTCTGTCTTGCAGAATATAAGTAAATATTAAGGCAAACTAAAGGTTCTGCACACAGAGAAACTTGGGAAAAGTGGAACTGAAAATTTGAACCATGCCTTGTTACTGTAGGAATTCTCTGTATACTGGGTACAGAACTAAGCACGTGGCTCTCCAACAAATAAAGACATAAACTATTGCCTAGATCTGAACACCAAGTAACTGGCAGAATTAATTCTTTACCATACCTTATTTTGTTGTTACTATTATTCTAAAGTTATTAGAAATCAATAACGTTTTCATCAAAATATATTGAGACTCAAAAGATGCATTTCTTTTAAAAAAATGACACCATTTTGATTGAATTTTTATATTGTTCTGTTATCTTTTTCTAATATTATGCTTTTTAAATTTCTTGATATGTGTTTTATTTTCCAAAAGATTATACCACCAATTTCTGAATAAAACCTTGTTTGGAGATTCTGTGTCTGCCTGGTTATTAAACAGTGGCTCACCCCAGAGAACTCCACACAGACAAGGGCTTCACTGACCATAAATGGTAAACCAAGGAAGTAGATTCAGAGTCTGGTGGTGAGAAGAACAAGAGGTTCCATATACTTGCCAGCAAAGCCCGGGGTGCCCTGCTCCCAAGATTGGCACTGAAGATGCAGGCCACACAACTATTAACCGCCACCTGCAGCTCAAGCACTTGTGTTTAACTGAGTTCAGGGTCAGCAAACTGGATTCAATATGCTTAATCTAAAAATACAAGCCATTGTTAAAAGGCACTGCATTGTTAATAAACAGGAGGACCATTGTCTGGGAACCTTCAGAAACTAGGTTTTCAGGTTTTTGGTCTACTCTAAACATAACTTTGGAAATTGAACTTCATGAGAGAAATAGTGATCTATTCTTTACCGTACTACATTCAAACATGAAATTTGCAATTTACTGAGTAAAAGACAGTTATGTGCATTTTGTGAAAGCAAGGGTGATCCAGAATAAAAGGCTTTACACTAATTTCATTCATCTCTATCATATTTTTGTAAACTGCTAACACAATGCTTTATTTATTGCTGCCTGTCCATATATAATTCTCTGTAGTTTAGAAAACTGAACCGAACACTTTCACCCCAACTTTATAAATCGCATTGATTTATTTGTGTCTCTTAAGCCTAAAACCATTTATTACAACAACAAAATATCCTTCCCTTCCAGGAACAAAGTCCACCCTCTTGCTGTGTAGGAAGCATTGACAGATGGCCAAGCGCGGTGATGGCTTTGATTTTAATGTGTCTTAAGAGAGGAAATGAAGCAAAGGCAATCTTCATCTCATGTGAAAAGTCGGATTTTTGTGTGGCTTGTCAGCAACACTGAGGTGCAATTCTCACAGAATTTCATTGGGTTTTCACTCAACCATGATATTCACATGGCAAAAGCAGGATCAAAAATATTTAATTTTTTTCTGGTTTTCAGTTTAATTTGTTTAGTTTGTCTTCTTTGTCTGCAATAATACAGACTTGAGTAGGCACAGTTAGTGGCTGCTGGTACAAAGTCTTTATGAGGTTTACAGGTTATGAATTTTTAATTTTACATTAAATGAAGTGGTTTTGTCCAGAGGATCATTAACATCATAAAGATGGTGAGAATAAAAATTCCACCCACTTTCCCACCTGCAACTTTAGCATACACCATGGAAGATAAATACTATGGGTTACTTGATCTGAGTTCTGCATGGGGACAGACTTCAAAAGCAGGATATGGGGCTGGAGAGATGGCCTAGCGGTTAAGAGCGCCGACTGCTCTTGCAGAGGACCCAGGTTCGGTCCCTAGCACTCACATGGCGGCTGAGAACCGTCCGAAACTCCAATTCCAGAACTCCAGTTCCAGGGGAATCCGACGCCCTCTTCTGACCTCCACGGCATTGCACGACACGGGTGCACAAACCTGCATGCAGGCAGTACATTCATACACATACAGAAATAAATAAAATTAAAAAAAAATCAAAAGCAGGATATGAAAAAATATTGTGATGGAGCAGTAAGGCTTCCTTGCTGGAAAGTGGCATGGCACTTCATACTGAGCCTTGATCCTCAATCTAACAGTAAACACAAAAAGTGGAAAACATTGGGAGAGACATGTAACAACCAGTTCTATGGGGTTTCTAATCAACAGATAGCACTTAATAAGTGGAAGCGTGACACTACCCAGGCTGTATAACACAAACATGGGTAGAACCGTGCATCTATAATAGAATAAATTCTACAGCCAGTCATCATGACCATGAGTGCACTGGACTGTGTTACTGTGGGATAGACCTCCATGACATGATGTGATGTGACGTGACGTGACATACACACAGAATTTTCTCAGTTGGCACCTTGGTGTTTGTGTGGCTCACCTTTCAATGTCATAAAATAAAATAAGAACAGGTTCTGGAGTCAAAAGACCTAGAATCAAGTCTAGCCTCTGCCTTGGCCCTGCTTTCTGTACTTGGGAAGCTAACTTGCCTTCCAACCTACTTATGCTTCTTTGTAATGGGAATAGTGCTAGCTTATAAGCTACACCAATTAGATTACATTTGAGGGGTGGCTGGTTATACGTGTCATTCTATACACCGAGTTCACATAGTACATGTGCTGCTGATACAGAAGCTCTCTGTTCAGAGTCCACTTGTAAGGAAGATGAAACGTGTCCCAGTGGTGTTCAGAGAACACAAAGCACAATGCTCCCAGCACCATATCGTGCCCATCCTGCCCAGCAGCCAAATGGCTGTCAAGTTCAATACCAGGAAACACTGTTAGGAAATAAAGGCAACTTCCAAGGGACCCAATATTCCATAGCGTCTCATCTCTCTGACAGGGTAATGACTTGGAGACCACCCCCTCCAAGGGAGGGCTTCGTGTGCAGGCATCAGCGTTTTGTTTTTTTTTTAATTTAATTTTTATTGATGGTTTGTGCATTTCGTACATCATTTTCCAATTCAGATCAGGCATATTTCCCTTTCCCTTACCCCCCACCCCCACCCCATCCCAGATCATGTATTCTGCCTTAACTGTCCTACATCTTTCAGGTTTTTTTTTTTTTTCATTTTTTAGCTATAAGTGATAATCCATGAGTATAAGCATCCTTCGTGCAAAACCAATCTACAGATTGTTGTGCCCAAACCCCCGCGTTTTTAAGCATTTCTGTGTTCACTCAGGTGGGCTGCTGGCAAGAAGCAGAAAATGAAAACTCCAGCACATCATACATGGAAGGTTCAGGCAAAGGTTCATCTGCAGGTGAACACTGAGTGCCCATGAACGGAGATACAACATTGACATAACTGCAAGTATCTAGGGGGAAAAGTCAGCATCAGGAATAGAAAGGCTTCTAGCATAGGCTCAATCTGGGATTCCCTTCCTGCCTTTCTCCCTATCTTTTCCTGTCTTCTTTCCCTTTCATTTCTATAGACTTATCAAGCATCACATTGCCCTGACTGTATCCATGAGTCATCTATTTAGGATGAGAGGACCACTGGGGATGGCACACAATAGCCGGGCACAGAATTTGTCTCCCCTCCCCTGGTGAGAATGCTAAATAAATACATTGGTTTTTAAAAAACATCATTAGCAACATCCATGATCCTACTTCACTTTCTTCTCAAAACCAAGAAGTGAAGACAGAAAAGTCCTGTCTACCTGTCTATGGAGACAGTGATATTGACCTGTTGACTTGACTTACAATTTTTCAGGGTATGATAGTGTGATTGTAATATCCCCTAAGGGCTGAGGAGATGGCTTAGTTGGTAAAGTACTTCTTGACTTTCATCCCCAAAACCGACATAAAAAAGCTGAGCATTCTTGAAGTTGCAAGCTTACCGGACAGCAAGCCAGCATACTTGAAGAGCTCCAAGCCGATGGAGACTCTGTCTCAAACAAAACAGGTGGATGGCCCCTGAGGAAGACCTGAGGTTGTCCCCCGGCCTCCATGCACACATACGTACCGCACACCTGTACATAGAAGAGTAGACAGGCACACATGAACATAGAGAGAGGAAAAAATTTCTTAAACCACTCTTCAAGGTTTGAATTTGCACATTTCCTGCTGACAGACCATACAGTCCTCTTCATGATGCGAAAGGACAGCATGAGGCAGGAGTTCCTACAGCTTCCCAGCAGGAAGACAAAGGGATCTGAGCAAGTGAAAGGACATTCATTTGCCACTCAGAAACAACTTGGAGTTCCTTGCAGAATAGGTTGGAAAAGGGGAGTCTGGTGACACGGAGACATTCTACAGTGGCATTTCTAGCCTGTGGCCCACTAGCTGTATGTGGACAGCAGTAGTGTTCTACTTTGTTTTCTGATGCTTCCATAGACACATAACCAAGAGCAACAGAGGGGAGGAAGTCCATGACTAAGGTAAATTAGGGCGGGAACTCAATCGGAACGTAGGAGCAGGAACCATGGGGAAAGCTGCTCACTGGCTTGCTCACTGCATCTGGCTGTTTACTACTGCTTATACATCCCAGGTCTGCTTACCTGGTGTGTAACCAGCTAAGGATTGTCCTGTGCATGGTGAGCTGGACGCCTCCATATCAATCATCAATCAAGACAGTTAGACAGTTCTTCAGAGACATGGTCACAAGCCAATCTGATGGAAGAAATTGATTGATGTTCCCTCTTACTGGGTGACTTTAGATTGTGTGGAATTGACAATAAAAATACCCAGGACAGTTACCTAGGCATGAGGCTCCACACATGTTAAACTATGTCCTCTGGATGTGTGCCTTACAGAACATCTCTGAACTGTGCCTCAGGCCACCGAACGGACCTATTGTTCTTCCTGTCTGTTTCACATTTTCTACCTCTTTGTCCTTGAAAACCTTCTTTTAAGGTTAATTCATGACTTTTTTCAACCAAGCTTCCCTTGAGCCAATTCTTTCATGATGGGTGTGTGACTTGGGTGGCTTCTCATACCCCTTGTGGAAAACCTGGGCGGAGCTGAGGTTTTACTGCTGTCATTTTTCAAAGTGTCAGTGATTTTGGAACAGAAGTCCTGTGTTTACAATCTTAACTGGGCCTACCAGTTGTCATTGGCCCTGGAGCTAATCCTGCCTCTTATCCTGGCAAGTTTCCTCTCAGGGGGTTAACAGAAGAATCTTCTACAGGAAGATTCTTCAGAAACCTTCTCCTATGAATACTGAGAAGATGACACTGGTTCAGCATAAGATAGACTGTTCTGATTAGAGAAACTGTCCATTTCTGGTATGAATCCCATCATCACTGAGCATCCTATAGATGCCTGTAAGAAAGAATGCAGGAACCTGAGAAGAAGGAGTTGTCAATCAGCAATTGGTCCCAGGGTGGTTTTAAAATGAAAGCCTATGTATCTGGACCTACTGAATCCTTTCCTGTCAGAATGAGAGGCAAGAGGGAGTTCACATTAGGAGAGTTCTGACATAGGGATCAGGTCTATGCCGAGATTAAAGTTCTACTGATGAATCACTAATGTTTGGTTCCACTTTGTCCATAAGACATTTAATTTGTTTTCCTAGGAGGAGCAGAGATGCATAAGAATACTTTCCTTATTCCTACTTAATAGTCCCCATCCTGTGCTAAAATGTGCTTTCTTTTGCATCTCTGTTTCCTGAAAATTTAAACCTTCAGAGAGGTCACTTTTTCTGCCATTTCCCCATGCCTAAATCCTAACACAAGAGAATGATTTTTCATATGGATGTCTCTCTGGGACTTCCATCAAAAACTGTGTTCTCACAGAGTTCACATTATAACTGTTGAGGAATCCAATTATAAGTGAGTGTGCACAGTCTCTAGGATGTCAGATGGCAATGGAAACTAAGAGGGAAAGGGAAGAGGGGGAGATTTCAGTCCCACAGATCATACTGGAGAGAGGAACTGACATTTTAATAGGAAGTGTTTTCAGTTAACGAAGAACTTGTTTTATTGTCCAATCACATCTTTATAGCTTTTTAATCTTTATCATGATAGACATCCACGGACTTGGAGCACCATAATTAATGTACATCGTAACCATTATTATGCTTTCTCATAACCAAAAAGGACAGAAATGTCAACTGAAAGTTTTGTTGTTGTTGTATGTCTTTTTGAGACAGGGTCTTCCTGTAGCCACAGCTGTCCTGGAACTCCATATATAGATCAGGCTCGCCTTGAAATCACAGAGATCCACCTGCCTATGCCTCTTGAGTCTTGGAATTAAAGGTGTGTGCTACCACACCAGCATCAACTGAAAATTTTAAGATGTTAACTACACAGTATGAAATTGGTTGACACACCTTCAAAGCTTACAAATTTAAGCATATTGAGATCAATAATCTACATGAGATCCAAATAGGTCTTTTGGCACATGATTGTTTCACAACTGATTATAATCACTCTTGATCAGTTTCGTAGAAATGTGTTAGGAACATTACATAGCTTGCAACATGAATTGGTCCTTGCTTGCACTTTCAATCTGATAAAAGGAAAAATAGATGGCTAAAAGAATGTCCTCTAGCCAGGCATGGTGGCCTTTAATCCTAGCACTCGGGAGGCAGAGGCAGGTGGATCCGTGTGAGTTCAAGGCCAGTCTGGTCTACAGAGTGAGTTCCAGGCCAGCTGGGGCTATAGGGAGACCCTATTTCAAAAAGACCCAAAAATAAAAAAGATTTATTTGCCAGGCATGGTGGTACAAGCCTTTAATCCTAGCACTTGGGAGGCAGAGGCAGGCAGATCTCAATGAGACCAGCCTGATCTACATAGCGAGCTCCAGGCCAGCTAGGACTAAAGGGAGACCCTGTCTCAAAAAGACCAAAAACAACAAGAAAAAGAATGTCCTCAAAGTTAGTAACCCCTTCCTTTTCATCTGTGTGTGCGTGCGTGTGTGTGTGTGTGTGTGTGTGTGTGTGTGTGTGTGTGTGTATAGCTGTACATGTGCCACAGTGGGTATGTGGAAGCCAAAGAACACCCTCCTGTATCATTCCTTGCCTTCCGTCTCAAGTCAAGGTCTTTTGCTGTTTGCTGATGTACATGTCAGTTTAGCTGTCCTACAAGCTTGCAAAGGGTTCTCCCCTCTCCAGTCCCCATCTCCCTGTGGGAGCACTGGGTTTGCAGATGTGCACTACTATGGATGAATTTACATGAGTTTTGAGGATATGAACTCAAGTCTTCATATTTGAATGGCAAGGGGGTGGGCCATCTGCTTACATCAGAAATTCTATCAGAACCTTCATTTTCATGGAGTATGCCAACTCTACCTTCGTTCCAGTATTTCAGATGTGGGTCTCCACTATGTTAACAACCTGTAATGCTAGGTCCTTTCCAGTGTCCCCATCCTTTAGAAAGAGTATTACATAGGGTTTTCCAAAGCCAATACTTTGGTTTTACTTATATTCCTCCCTCATTCTCTTCCTCCTGCTCTGTCTCCCTCCTGCCAATCATCTTTCTCTGCTTTGAAGCCCCATTCTTCTAAAGTAGTTCCATTCTAATCCAAGGCTAGTCCTAAAAAAGCATAGTCTCCTGGTGTAGGTCCTACTCTTTTAAATAGTCAGTTGCCCACATTTGCTTTACATAAAATCTGTAGAGCAAGAACTTTGGGATTGACACATACAAATGTTCTCTATAATTTCTCTGTTGTACAGTATCACCTTGTAGCATTCTCTTTAAGATGATTTAACGTAAAAATTAAGTTTGCTTCCCAAGTTAATCATATATAGTCACTCAAAACAACATGGGTGAATTTGATGAAATCTGTGCCTTGACTCCACCCTATAGTCATGTATAATACAACTGTCTTCTGGAGACTCATACGCTAAAAAAAGGGGGGGGGGGATACAGAAAGACATGAAACCTTTTCATCAAACCCTTGCAATTCAAATCTTAAAACTAACTATGGGAAAAGATTTGTTTGTTCCAACAGGACAAAACGTCACCAACTTAACGGCTGAGAAAGAAAAGATACAGGTTTGCATTGAGTAGGATGTACCAAAAAGTGGCAACGGAAAGGCTGACCCGTCTGAACATTCAAAGGAAGAAAAGCCTCAGATTGCCATAAACATCGAACCCCTCTGTGGATCCTACATGTAACAACTAGTTATAATGAGTCCTAATGAAACTTACCTTCTAGGTGCCACAAAGGTTCTGATATGAGAGACTTCCTTGCCTTCCCACCCATAGAACAAGGAGAAATATGACAATGATGAGGTCGCTCCCCAACTGTAAATTGGAGACAACTATTGTAGAGGTAATCTCTTATAAAACCGGTAAAACTGCTTTCTTTAATTGACTACTAGACATGGGAACTGTGGAAGGGATTACTCTCTGTTCAGAACCAAATATAATACTAAAGTCCTAGGGCTATGCACTCAGGCAAAATATATTAATACAGGAGCTCTGACATCAGCAATGGATTGTTCTACCAGGTGGATGTTGGCCAGGGGATCCAAGGCCCCACAAAAGGTAAGGGCTCCTTGCCTCTAAGTTGGGATACCTACAGGAGGAGAGGCAATAAGACCCTGCTGCCGAAGACCTGACGTTAACATGGGAGGGATGTATTGAGACCACACATGCAAGTGTACAGATGGCCTCTGGAATGCCAGAGAGTGTTACCAAAGGCCACTAAACCAATAAAGCAAATATGGGTCTCCCTGAGTCAAGCAAGACTCCACCGTCAGCACCAGCTACACCTCACCTGCCTGGAAATACTGTGCAGCAGAGGCAGCCATGTGCCTGTATATCCCAAATCTAATTGGCTATTGGCTCTCCCCTTGGAGAAATAACCCATGGCTGATGCCACAAGCTTACATCCTCTACAGGTTAGGAGATGTTATAAGCCACAGTAAGACCCTGTCATATTTAACAGGGGGGAAAATTGTAATTCATGGATTAACATATCCAAACATGTGTCTATGCTAAAGTAACCTACCATAACTATTAGTGCTGCTTAAATACCTATATATCTAATTGCTTGTTCTTCATTAGTAGGATCGAAAGGTTATTCCTGGACAAACTGTCAGCCCATGAAAGGAAACAGCCAGAATTGACCAGAGTCCAAGTCAACAGCTCCAGAGAGAGTGGACTGTTTTACCTCTCATCCACCTGTGCCCCTTTTCTAAGCCTAGGGAACAACCTGCGGAAGAGGGGGCGTGGTAGAATGTAAGGGCTGCGATTGGGGTGAATGGTGAAACTACAGCAATGTAGTCTGGACACTCATTTGATCAACTTGATTGAACAAACAACCTGTCACCCCCCACTGGATGGTGGGGCTGTAGGTGTTTGGGCACAACAGCCTGCAGATAGGTTTTGCATGAAGGATGCTTGTACTCATGGATTATCACTTATAGCTAAAAATGAAAAAAAAAATAACTGAGAGAAAGATGCAGGACAGTTATGGCAGAATGCATGATCTGGGATGGGGTGGGGGTGGGGGGGAGGGAAAGGGAAATAAGCCTGAACTGAATTGGAAAAAATGTATGAAATGCACAAAGCATCAATAAAAACTAATTTAATTAGAAAAAAAAATAGTCAGTGTTTTCAGTTGTGCTGATACTGATCAAACCCACTTTAGAGCTATAGACCTACAAATCGAAATGACATCTCTTTTGAAAATTCTTGAAAAATTTAGTCTTCAGTGTGGTCACTGTGGTTCCAATGACAGAATATTGGCCCTTGTCCATTATTATAATTAAATTTATGTGCACACTTTCAATCTAAATGTGATCTTTTACTGATAAAATAATAAATTTAAGCACAGATTGCTAATTCACTGACTATACAGATGTATAAAATAGCCTTTTTTTTTTTTCATCAAAAAGCAAAGTTTCAGTCTTACAAGCAAAAACTGTCCCCAAAGGCAAGAGGTCTAGTAAATTGCTACAATTAAAAAGTAAACTTGAAACATGTCTCCAAATCCTAAACTTTATTTATAACACATTACCTTAACCAAAATTTGATGATCCTATCGCCAACTTTACAAAACAGATCAATCTGTGTCTTGGCAATTCTACTTGAAAAGATCATAAAGAAGTCTCTGTAAATTAGATAATTTATCAGTATACTAATAGTTCTATGGCCACTTCACTAAAATATTAACAAGCTATAAAGATGTTCAAGTTCTACATCAGTGTTCTTACCTGGTAGAACAAAGGATTAGAATGTCAAACTGAGCATTTTACATAAAGCCTAAATTATTTAGATGTGTTTTCTCCCTGATGGAGTTTACAAACACACACACACACACACACACATTACAAATATAGTTGTGCGTAACACTCATCACTTCTGGAGAAGTTCTGATCTGTCTCCATATGAGAAATTCATTGCCTGTATGCATTTGAACATGGGGTGGGCCATCTGCTTACATCAGAAATTCGATCAGAACCTTCATTTTCATGGAGTATGCCAACTCTACCTTTGTTCCAGTATTTCAGATGTGGGTCTCCGCTATGTTAACGACCTGCAATGCTAGGTCCTTTCCAGTGTCCCCATCCTTTAGAAAGAGAATTACATAGGGTTTTCCAAAGCCAATAAATTCCTTGTGTCTACACGCTTCAAATTTCACTTTTTGATTTTAAGGAAGGTAAAATTCACATACTATAAAATAACCATCTTTAAGTATATACACAATGTTATATGATTACCTCTACCTAGTTCCTAAATATTTTCCTCACCCTGCAAAGAAACCCCTTTCCCTCCGGCTCACTCCTACCTAACTGGAAACCATAAATCTACACTCTGTTTTGGATTTACTGTTCCTGGGTATTTTACACAGACAAAAAGCTTACATATAGACTAGTGGGCTAACTGCTTTTACTTGGCAAAATATTTTGAAGTTTTATAGACATAGTAACATTGTCAAGATATCATTATTTTTATGGATGAATGCTTTTATTTCTACTGGTATACCACATCTTATCTGTGTGCTCATTTGTAGAAGGACTTTGGGTTCTTCCTACCTTTTGGCTGTTGTGAATATAACTCCTATGAACTTCCATGGACAGTTTTTGGTTAATATCAATTTCAGTTATTTCAATTAAGTTGCTGAGTCATATGGTCCATACCCTTTTAGTGGGAAGCCACAAAACATTCTCCACAATGACTGTGGGATTTGACATTCCTACCCAGTGTTAAAGGGTTCCAAATTCTTAGCCCCTTGGCCAACCCTTGATATTTTGTAATTTGGGGTTATAGCCACCCTGTCAGGTTAGAATTAGCATTTCATTGTAATTTTGATTGACATTTTTCTAATACTTGATAATGATCATCTTTTCATATTTTTATAGATATGTATGTATTTTCTAGGGAAATAGTCTCTTCAATTTCTTTTCCCAGTTTTTAATTCAGCCAACTGACCTCGTGTTGTTGAATTATGATAGTTCTATATATGTTCTGAATACTAGTCTCTTAAATTTTACTTATTAAATATTATTTAATTCAACATTAACTTTACTAGACTTCATTGAAAAATACAAGACTCCTGGGGCTGGAGAGATGGCCTAGTGGTTAAGTGCACCCACCGCTCTTGCAGAGGACCTGGGTTCAATCCCCAGCACCCACATGTCAGCTGAGAACAGTCTTTAACTCCAATTCTAGAGGAATCCGACACCCTCTTCTGACCTCCATGGCATTGCACGACACAGGTGCACAAACTTACATGCAGACAGTACTTTCATACACATACAAAAAAAATTTTAAAAAATAAAAATAAATACAGGACTCCATTTGAAAATTAGCATTATTTTTGACATAAGCGAAAGAATTCTATTAATCTCTTATTACTTTTCTCCCTGGAAGCTGACCAATTCAGTAATCCTGTGGATGCTTCCAGCACTTCTTCCTGTGTTTTCTACCACTAGACTTTTTTTTTTATTAATTTTATTTATTTCCGTATGTGTATGAATGTACTGTCTGCATGCAAGTCTGTGCACCCGTGTCGTGCAATGCCGTGGAGGTCAGAAGAGGGTCTCGGATTCCCCTGGAACTGGAGTTCTCCTGGAATTGGAGTTTCAGACGGTTCTCGACCGCCATGTGGGCGCTGGGGATCGAACCCGGGTCCTCTGTAAGAGCGGTCGGCGCTCTTAACCGCTAGGCCATCTCTCCAGCCCCACTAGACTTTCTTTTAATTCTGACTTTATCTTTACATCAACTTCACTCTAATTTTAAAATTTCTCCATAAACATATATATTCCCCAATTTTAACTCTGCTTTTTAAGACAGTGAATAAACAAGTCATATGAGCCTTTCCTTGACCAGCTATAAATAACACCAATATCATGGGTGGTAATTGGAACTAGACCTTTCAGTCACTCTGCTCATTCATTGGTCCATGTTTTCCTCCTTTCAGAAGCAACTGCTTACCTGCCATCCCTGCCCCTCATGCAGCACTTCAGACTCTCAACTCCATGCAGCAATTCCCATTTCCCACACTGCACCTCCTGCACCCAAATACCCTAATATTTGATTCTTATTAAGAACACCCCTCCCAGCAGAATACACCCTTTTTCCTTAAATCTCGGGTCTCCAAGATCTAGCTAGATAATTTATATAAAGGTAATGGATAAAACAATGTGTGCTTATATCGTCAATGCTCCTGGATCCTCCCATACAGAAAATATTTATATTAAATATGTGTTTTCAAAGTCCTGTTAAGAAAAGATAGAATTGGAAGAAGAATGGAGGTGGAAGGGGTAGGGAGGGGGCAGAGGATGAGGAAGAAACTGAGAGAAAACATCAGGGAATATCAGACATCATGGAACAGATCCCATGGTCACATTTGGAAGAGAGTTGTGTTTCTATCACATCCAAAAGCACAAAGTGCATCAACGTGAAGCCTTTAATTGCTTCTCCAAGAAAATATAGATGCCATAGCATATCTGTGTACAGTAGAGAAAAGAACATGCCAAATGCCTTGAATGCATCGCTAAGGTATGAGGGGCTTCTGACAGTCCACATGAGCACTGTAGATTTTAGGAATTTTATTTCATGTAGTAAAATAGCCACTCAGAATCAACTGTTTGTTTAAAGCTCCAATATAAAGGGCTTTAGAACTGCAAGAAATTTTAATCACCCATATTGTAACTGATAGATTAGTAAATTTTTGTATCTTTCCTGACATCAGGAACAATTCAATTATGGAAACACTACAAACTACTCACAAAAATTATTATCACCATATACAAATTCACAGTTGCATCAAAAAGTGGAACTTCAGTTTCTAATCTATACTTTCCCCTCCTCTTCCTTCCACTATTGCTATCAGAGCAAAACATGTGAGCCCACATCCTTCCTTTCTGCACAGGAGGGTGCCCACTGGCCCCTGGGGGAGGGGTAGAGACATCTCCACGGGCTATTCTGAGCCTGGACCCTACTATCCAGGCTCCCCAGAGATACAAAGGGGAACTTCCACCTGCCTGCAGAACTTCACCACATGCCAAAGTAGATGCATCCAGAATATCAGCAGCAGATCACAGCTACAGAGACCCAGAAGCTTCCCGGAGTACACTGTGCTAGGTCACACCATGGCTCACAGCAGCTATACAAATCAGCAGCAGTGTCCAGGTTCCACAAGCTTCAGGCATCCTGCCCCATCTAACCAACCTGGAGGAGCTTGTTCTTCTCAACTCTTTATGTGCTTCTCATTTCCTGCACTGACCTTGGCAAATACAAGTTCTCATGCTTTCTGTTCTATTTTCCTAACAATTCATGGCTATCCTATCTCCTGGCTTTAATTCACCTTACTTTAGCCACAGTATAGTCTTATTAAAAAACAAAGTCAGTAAAGATGGATGGATTAGATCTGCAAAACCTGTGAGACTGGAGATGTTGGAACCATGAGGATGTGTTCCCACATGATAATACACATGCCAGTAACTTAAAGCCACCTGAACTATAGCCTAATTTAGAATCCAAAGTTTAAATTAAATATTCTTTGCAGAAGCCTCTTACAATGGTTTATTTTGCTAATGTTCAATTTCTCATGTAGTTCAAATGCACAACACAGAAGTGTTATTTTGGGGCAACTAAAAATCCATGCCTGTATGGAATTTGTGGATAACCAACTGTATATTTCGGCTTCAAAGCTGTGGTACCTTCTGTTCAACAGCATTTAAAATTGCCTTTCTAGGACAGAAATCTGGCCCTTTACATGTTAGAATTAGGTACTGGTATAAAAGTTGAGTTCTCTCTATAGCCTCTGTAAAGGATACTGCATGTTAAAGTTATGTTCCGAAATGCTGAGATCATACTGGGATCAACCATAAGATGGAAATTTTTTGCAGTTGCAGAAAAGACACCATCCTTCGTGAATACGCCATGCTGTGGTGTGCCCAGCTAAGCATTGTGAGTCAGCCTATCCTGGTGCCCTTGGTGCAAGTACCTAAGTTTGTCAACACGTCCTGCTGCCCTTATCACATGCCCGCCCCCCAGCACTGCCTAACCTCATCATGGACATGGGGTCATGGCCTCTGAAGGAAGATGAAGGCCCCATCAGAAGAGCCCCTGCTCCTTTGTGCTTTCCCTTCCTTTGTCCCTCTTCATCCCCACCAGGAGTGACCTCTGGATTCTAGTTGACTTGCTTCCACAGCAAGCTCTATTTGTGTGGTACACATGCCTGACACAGCCACTGATTTGGATGGTAGCAAACACCTTCAATCCTAGCACATGGGAGGCAGGTGGGTATCTGTGAGTTCCAGGTTGAACTGTCCTATATAGCAAGTTCCAGACCAACCAAGACTATATATGGAGACCCTATCTCAAAACAAAAAAAAATGAAGAAATACATGTATGGACACTCATCTAGCCACCAGACTTGCCCTGGAAACCAACTCCCATGTCTATTCCTTGGTATATGTCCAGATATGCACTATCTTTTTAACAACCGCCAAACACATGTGGGTAGTGAGCCCTGGAAATATGGCTGGGACACATGGCAAGGTGCCCTAAATGCAAATTACTGCAACAACTTGGTATGAAAAAAAAATGACAAAGGAACTCGGTAATTTGTATATTGAGAACAACTCTAAATAAACTTTGAATGTATGAGGTGATCCATGATATTAAAAGTCATTTTCCTGCCTATAGATGAAAAGCTTCAGGCAACTGATGGATGTTTAGGGAGGGAGTATTAGTGTTCTCCAGGGATGCTCTCTGAGAGGGTATCTAATTCCAAGTGGGCAGCCTAAGCACACGGGTACACACGGGACCCCTACTAAAGGACTCGGTGTGTGCGTGTGTATGTGTGTGTGTGTGTGTGTGTGTGTGTGTGTGTGTGTAATAACAGCAAAGAAAATGACAAGAAGTTGAGAAGGAGTATGGAGGGGAGTGGGATGTGTGGAAATGATGCAAATACATGTTCATATGTAAAATTATCAAAAGAAAAATTTTTTAAAGAAAAAAGGCTTCCATAGAAAATCAGTACCAAATCTTCTCAAATGGAAATCAGCTTCTCCTCTGCCACTTACAGCTGTGTGCCTTTGACTTACCGTAGGCTTTTGACCTACATGCAGTATATTTTCCCCAAACTAATTGTAAATAATTTATTATTAACTGATTTAAAATCAAGAAATCTTTTTGAAGGAAAAGAAAGTTTCATTTTTAATGTTTTTATTACATTGTGTGTATATGCATGTGTGTTTATATGTATGTATGTATGTATGTATGTATGTATGTATGTATGTCAAGGCATCATGTGGAGGTTAGAGGACAACTTGGGGGATTCTGCACTCCCCTTACACCATGAGAGTCCTGGGGGTCGACTCGGGTTGCCAGGCTTGGCAGCAACATCTTTACCCACTGAGCCATATCCCTGGTCCACATTTTGCATTTGCGGTGGGGGGGGGTGTCTTTTTACTAGAGTCTCCCTGTAGCCCCAGTTGCCCTGGAACTACCTATATAGTCCAGACTGGTCTTGAACTCACAGAGATCCCTCTACCTGTGCCTCCCCAGTTCTGGGACTGAAGGTGTGCCCCACCATGCCCAGCTCCCATTTTACATTTTTGATACTTCTTTATTGTGACTAGAAAATTCCAACACCTCACTCAAAAAGCTCATTATCTTTCTCTGGAGCATGCTGTTCAAAGGCTAAGCATATTTCTCAGAGTCTCTCCCTGATCTGCCTATTTCAAAATCACATGGATGGCACACCACGGGTCCTCAGCCCAACTCACTGAAACACAGCTGGAGGTGTGTGTGTGGGGGGGGTGATGCCCTCAAAAAGGGATTTTTCACTTCCTCCTGTGGAAATTCTTCTGCCAAACAAAGTCTGAAACTAACTGACTAAAGAGCCTCACATAGGATTTCATTTCCCCTCTGGTGTCACAAAGCATGCAGAACCATGGGTCAACAAATGGAACAACACTAAATGGGCTGTATCTCCATAGGCTTAAGCATCTAGTGGCCAAGTCTCTGTGAACTGAACTGAAATGCATGAGACAATGTGTGAAAGACAGTGTGCACCAACACTATGGAAGAGGAAACCACATGGAGCTAGAAGCACGTCCTGCCCTTCTCTTAAAGAGCTGTTGCCCTGGGCATGGGATCTACACCTCTGGGGTCTGTGTTTTCATGAGCATATCAATGTCTGCCTCCACACTTATTTGAGATTTAAATCAAACCATGTAAACCATATCCTAGTCCATACATAGCCAAGACTACTACAACCGAGACTGAGGATGTGAGTTTGATCCACTGGATCCACATAGTAGATGGAGAGATCCAATTCCTGCAAATTGTCCTGTGACCTCCACATGCTAATCATGGGACACACACACACACACACACACACACACACACACACCACAAAATAATAATAACAATAATAGAAATGTGTGTGCATGAAATGATCAAAATCATAAAAGATGAGTTCATGAACTTGAGAGGACATCAAAAGGACATGGGAGAAGTTAGAGGGGATTAGGAGGAGTAGAAATGATACAAATATAGCAGTTATGTATGAAATTTGCAAAAAAATGAAAAAATAAGTTAAAAATAATAAAAGACACTGGACATGGTGGCCCACTTGGAAGGCAGAGGCAGGCAGATCTCTGTGAGATTGAGGATAGCCTAGTCTACATAGTGAGTTCCAGGTCAGCTAGAGCTACAGAGGTCTCTACATTTTCTCAAAAAGAGAAAAACAACTACTACAGTAATAATAGTAATAATAATAGTAATAATAATAATAATAATAATAATAATAATAATAAATGATGGGCTACCGAGATGTGTCAGCAGTTAAGAGCACTGGCTATTCTTGCAGAGGACCTGGGTTTGATTCCTGGCACCTACATAGCAGCTGACAACTGTCTATGACTTCAGTTCTGGGGGATTTAATATTCTTTTATGGTTATGGTTTCCAGGGCATTGCAGACGTGGGTGCACTTACATACATACATGCAGAGTACTTATACACATAAAACAAAAATAAACATATTTTTAAAAGATTTAAAAAATAATAAAATAAAATTGCTCTAAATTGTCTATCATTTGTTCTAAAGTTAGCAATTAGAAAGAGAATTTCTCTACTTGAATTTTTCTACTTGAATAGAATTCCTTAGTTGAAAGCATCACTGAATGATTCTTGTCTTGCCTTTAATTTACCCATGTTGATGTGAGTCTAACAATTCAATCCACAAAGACCTTTCTAAGCTCACTCTTCATCTGAAATCAATTACCAGAATTTTAGGCAAGACCCTGGATAAAACAGGCTCTGAAAATGTAACCTTACAAATTAAAAACAGCAACAAACACAATAGGACATTTGAAGGAACACAAATCTTGTACATTTACAAAAAATGCAATGGCATCTAAAATCCAAATTAAGGCTCAATTCCACTGGATCTCAATGGAAGTACAATGTCCACTTGTCACACATCTTTCCTCCTCGGTCTAGATCAGGAGATCAGGGGCTGTCTGGAGATATCAGACTGAAAAGAGTGGCAAGAGTAAGAACAATACAAAACGTAGACAGAGGCCAAGAGGAAAGCAAAGCTTATAAATGGAGAAAACACAAAATGTGGGACAGAGACAGAGACATTGGGGAGGCCACACTGGGCTCAGGCACAGGAAGATATGGAGGTGGGAGAGGAACAAAGGTAGGGTTGATTTCTACTTGTCTTTCACAAATACTGCATATATTAAAAAATCCACTGAGGGCTTTGCCTTGTGGCTCTCTCCCCTACCTTTCATGTGAGTCAGATTTTCTTCAGTTTCCCAAACATTTCTCTTCATTCCTATACTTTTTCATTGAATCGATATTTATTCTGCCTATCTCTGTCATTTGCCAGGTGTTGTAGACCCTGGGGATAACAAAGTCAAAAGGAAAAACAAACATGGCCCCAATTGCAGACAGTCATTTAAATGCTTAGAATAACAATAAGTACAGGGCTTAGAAAAGAAGAGGTCAAAAAATGCCAGACAGGTGCAGGTGACATTTGAAAAGTCTAGATGGTCCATGAAATCGAAATCCTGGGATGAATAAGTACAGAGGTGGTCCAGAAGGCCAATCAATGGCTTAGATGCAAGGTCTGAGCCACTGTGAGAACAGTAGCTGTATATGGTGCTCAGGATGCACAGGATGAACTTGAAAGCATGACAGTGGGGAAGGAAGACACAAGAAAGGCTTTCTCATAAGAGCCAAACATATTCTGCTAATGAGAAGGACTTCACCCACACCATCAAAAGACCAATCAGGGATATGCGATACATAATGAAATTTGAAGTCATATAGGATTTCCATAGTAGCAAGCACCAATGAATAGGATAAAAACAGAGAATGGTGAAAGAGAGATTAGAGTCAGAGGTTGTCAAGTAACTAATGAATAATAAGGCACCTTAAACTATGCTGCTAGAAGATAGGGAGGAGAAAAGAGGTAGAGAACTAGATATGAGGTTAGTTTTGACATGGAGCAAGTCACTACCATCACCATCTACTCTTTCTAAAAAGTCTTGTAAGGATTGTCAAATGAATGGACTCTCTTATTGCCTGATACTCTGTAAGCATCAAGACAGACTTGCATATTCTAGAGACAGTAAGTAAATTCCTATGTAAAACTATCACAAACAGCCAGTAAGCGGAAATAACATAAGTGCCACTGTATGGTCTCACTTAGAGGAGTCTGTAACAAAAAAGGAGATCGAAACAGTAATACAAACCTTCTGACTCAAAAAAGGCCGAGGTCAAGATGGATTCACAGCATAATGTTACCAAACATTCAAAGAAGAATTACAACCAATCCTGCTTAAATTATTCAGAAAGACAGAAACAGAGGGAGAGCTCCCAAATGCCTTCCACAAAGCCAGAATTATTCCAAATACCAAAACCAGGTAGCACAAAAACAAAAGGAAAACTACAGACCAATACCCCTAATGAACATAGATGGAAAAAGTCTCCAAAATGCTTGCAAGCAGCACACAGGCAGAGATCAAAAGGTCATCCACCATGACCAAGTTGGCTTTATTCTGGAGACACAGGGATGGTTCAATACACATAATTCAATGAATGTCACCATCTCCTAAATGGATTTAAAGACAAAAATCATATGATCATCTCAATAGATGCAGAAAAGGCTTTGACAAGATCCAACATTCTTTCTTGATGAAAGTGCTAGAGGAAACTGGATTGGGGGGAACATACCTCAATATAATTAATGCTATCTATAATAAATCCATAGCCAACATCATTCTAAATAGAGAAAAATTGGAAGCATTCTCATCAAAATCAAGAATTAGACAAGGCTGTCCACTATCTCCACTCCTTTTCAATATAATGCTTGAAACTCTTGCTAGAACAATAAGACAAGAGAAGGAAATTGAAGGGATACTAATTGGAAAAGGAGAGGTCAAATTATCCCTTATTTGTAGATGAAAGTATATTATACATAAGAGATCCCCAAAATTCCACCAGAAAGTTCTAGACATGATCAACACTCTCAAGAAGGTTACCACCAGATTTTATATACTATTGGATGTAAAATAAATTTATAAAAATCATTAGCTATTCTATATACTGACAACAGTCAGATAAAAAGGTCATGGAACAATGCATTCACAATAGTCTAAAAAGAAATATCTAGGACTGAACAAAACTAAGGATGGTAATACCTCCATAATGAAAACTTTAATCATTAAACAAAGAAATTCATGGGGCTGGAGAGATAGCCTAGCGGTTAAGAGCACCAACTGCTCTTGCAGAGGACCCAGGTTTGATCCCCAGCACCCACATGGTGGTTAAGAACTGTCTGTAACTCCAATTCTAGAAGAACTCCAGTTCCAGGGGAATCCAAGACCCTCTTCTGACCTCCACGGCATTGCACGACACGGGTGCACAAACCTACATGCAGACAGTACATTCATACACATACAAAAATAAATAAAATTTTAAAAAAAAATAAAAAAAGAAAGAAATCCAAAAAGACACAAGAAGATGGAATGAACTCCCATGCTCTACCAATATGAATTGGTAGAATTATTATTGTGAAAATGACCATCCTACCAAATGCAATTTACAGATTTAATGCAATCTCAATCAATATCCCTATGACATTCTTCAAAGAAATAGAAAAAAAAATCCTAAACTTCATTTGGAACAACAAAAGATCCCAAATAGTCAAAGCAATCCTGAGCAAAAAGTAATGCTGGAGGGATCACCATACCAGATTTCAAACTATACTACAGAGCTCTAGTAATAAAAACAGCATAAAAACAAAAAAAAAAGAGATAAAAAATAAAAAAATAAAATAAAAATAGCTTAGTATTGGCATGAAATGGAACAAAACAGAAGACCTAAACATGAATGCACACAATTACAGTCCCTTAATATTTGACAAAGATGCTAAGAACACACACTGAAGAAAAGACAGCATCTTCAACAAATTGTATTAGAAAAACTGTGCAAAATAATGAAATTAGGGCCAGGCATGGTGGCACATGCCTTTAATCCTAGCACTTGGGAGGCAGAGATAGGCAGATCTCTGTGAGTTCAAGGCCAGCCTGGTTTACAGAGTGAGCTCCAGGCCAGCTGGGACTAAAGGGAAACCCTGTCTCAAAATTACAAAAAAAAAAATAAAAAAGAATGAAATTAGACCCATATCTTTTCCCCTACACAAAATGCAACTCCAAATGGATCAAAGACCTCAATATGAAGCCTGAAGCGCTGAAACAGTCAGAAGAAAACATGGATAGTACCAAATATAGGTGTACAAAATTCTAGTAGACCTTCATTTGCTCAGGAACTAAGGTCAGCAATTAACAAATTTGCTATGAAGACCAGGCAGCCTCAAACTCAGAGATACGCCTGCCTCTGCCTTTGGAATACTGGGATTAAAGATGTGTACCACCATACCAAGCCCCAATAAAATTTATTTTCTTAAATGGCCTGAGGGGCTGGAAAGATGGCTCAGTGGTTAAGAGTGCGAACGGTTCTTGCCGAGGACCTGGGTTCTATTCTCAGCATCCACATGGCAGTGAGTTCAAGGCCAGCCTGGTCTACATAGTGAGCTCCAGGTCACTATGGGACTAAAGGGAGACCCTGTCTCAAAAAGACCAAAAAATAAAATAAAATAAAATAAAATAAAATAAAATAAAATAAAATAAAAAATAACCTGGGTCACTGGAGCAAAGTAGTAACAGTCAGGAGCCCTGGCCATCATATTTTCTTCCAGGTAATGGGCCAACCATGGGTTGGAAGGTAGAGGAGATGTACTCTTCAGCTGCTTGAGTGTGAATAAATTTTTAAATACTGTGTACTATAAGAGACAATAGAAAACAAACCATTATAAATCCAAATTATTCCTGAAGATAGCCATGACCAAATCACAAAGAATAATCTGAATTATTAAAAATAAGCATGCTTACTAAATATTTGAGGATATATAAGAATTTCTTGAAGTCAGACAAATAGATAAATTTTTAAACACTGATTGAGACTTTCATATGATGTTTGTTGACCATATTCAATCTCACTTCCTCCTTCCCACACCTACCTTACTACATATCCCTGACTTCATTCCCTTTATTATTATTGCTCTGTTTTATAGACCTACAAGTCTATTCTCTGTTTTCTAAATGATCTTAGGAGTAGGTCTATCTGTGGAAGTCTAGTAAACCTACCAGGGACCACACTAGTAAGAAAACTGAGTCACCCTGATCCAGAATCTATCAATTGCTCATAGATCTTCAGCTAAGGGGCTGAGGTTTTCCTACCTACCCCTTCCATCCCTGCTAGGATCTTTTCTGGCTTGGCTTTGCTATCATACATGCTGTGAGTTTATATGTACAACTATGCTGTGGTGTGCAGACAACACAGTTTCTTTGTCTTCATTACTACCTCTGGCTCTTACAATCTTTCTGCCCCCACTCTTCAATGATCCCTGAAGCTTGGGAGGAAAGGTTGTCATATAGGTGTCCCATAGGCTGAACAGTATATAATATCTTATTCTCTGCATGTTGACCAATTGTGAGTCTCCATGTTTAATCACTGTCTGAAAAAAGTACCTTCTTTGATGAGAGTTGAGAAATGACCTAGTCTAAAAATAAGTTATTGTGAATCAGCCTAATAGTATGTCTATTTAACAAAAAGATAGTAGTAGGACCTCCCTTATGGCTTGTGATCTGTCTAGCCACAAATTCTTGACCCTGATAACAGTGTCAGGTTTGGCCCCACTTTGTGAAGTAGACATTAAAGCCAATTAGAAATTGGTTGGTTACTCCCATAACATTTGTGCCACTATTGTACCAGTGTATGGAGATGATAGAAAGATAGATGGATGGATGGATAGATAGATAGATAGATAGATAGATAGATAGATAGATAGATATAATTTGGTCTTTTGGGGATAGGGTTTCCCTTTAGTCCCAACTGGTGGCCTAGAACTTTCTATGTAGATCAGGCTGGCCTTGAACTCATAGAGATTCACCTACCTCTGCCTCTCAAGTGCTGAGATTAAAGGCATGCACCACCACACCCAGCTTCAAGGGATTTTAAAATGTTATTTCTTCACAAATCACAGAAATCACATTTTTAAACCTTTGGGTTAATTTGTTTGCTTGCTTGAGGCAGGGTCATTGTGTGGTCCAGGCAGGCCTCAAGTTCAAAATCTTCCTACCTAATCTCCCAAGCACTGGGTTAACATGTGTATAGGTTTGTACCATCACACCAGGCCTGGATTATACAACACACTTTAATCACACTTTTATTATTATGTCCTATGTTAACAGACTGTGGACTTGAACCAATTTTCTTAAAGTGTTGCATTACCCTTGGCCCATTGCCATAATGCACTAGCAAAGAAAGTCATGGGTGGATGAAGGTACATGGAAACTGCTTCCCTCTGTTCCAATGTGGCAAAAGAGGAGTCGGAAAGTCAAAGCCAAGGTCTGTTTGCAGAGCGCAAGTCCTGGGTGACTTTCCCATAGACTGCTGTGACTCATATAATGGCATCCCTCAGAGAAGCTAACTACTTCTCTCCTGGTCCTTGCACCTCTTGTGGCTGTCCATACTGAGACTGACAGATATGTGTAAATGTTCAGTAAACATTCTAATTAGGTTACCACAAGAATGCAGAATAAATGGAGCCCATAGTCTTTTCCATAAAGAGAGCATGAAGGGCTTACAAAAGCCCATGAGTAAAACTTGGGAATCATGAACAATTGATTCACCCAGTGGGTTAATGGGGCCACCTGCCAGTCTCTAAGTCTCAGGTGCCAGAGACTCAGGGAATAAGATGATCCTGAAGAAGAGAGAGCACAAAATAGAGGTCAAGTTGGATTCAAGACTTGAACCTGAGACAAACCTGGGAAGAGTAAAGAAGTCTGTGACTTGTTAGATAATTTTTGAAGAAAAGAAGTGAATTGCATACCTCATATTTTCTTTCAAAAAGGTAGAGGGATAGTGGTATCTCCTTTTGGTTTTTCCTTCACTAATTGTAAAAGGTATATCAATCCATTTCAGCTTAATGTAGTTGAATGACAAGAAAAAAATAACAAAAGTAATAAAACTAATGAGTGTTTCTTCTTCTTTTGTAACTTTAGGCAGGAAGATTTTGAAGGAATTTGTGAAATTCAGTCTAGTGTGTGTTTGCTAAACTCTTGGGTGCTATATTCTAGAAGAGTAAATATTTTCTCCAAATCACAGATGACAAGGGGTATTTAACACAGAAGAATATTTATGAGTCACCAACAAACAGTGTTTACAGTAGACTTAGAGAATCTGCTCCAGCAGCAACATATAGCAATTAGATAGTCTTCAGGCCATAAAGACATTTATGTGTATGTACACACATATTTCCACTTCCCACGACATTGCTCATTTAAATATTTTCATGTACTCAAACAGAATAAGAACATAAGACGTGCATCCGGTAGAATCAGAGCCTAGTCTGAGCTACAAGGAGAAGTCTACAATCCCTGCATCACCCACTACCAAACTTTCCATGGAAATGTAAAGGTCAAGCACTCTCTCCTCCAATACAGTCACTGTTTTTGTAGAAAACATGTTTGTTAAAAATGCTTTAAATAAATAAAAGAACAATTTGAAAATCTGGAAGATTCCCTAAAATAAGGATTGGGAGATAAGTAACAACATGGTTAGACATTTTTCTGTGCAGTATAATATGACAAATTTCATGGGAGACATTCTTGTGCTTGAGAGCTCTAAAAAAAAAAAAAGCTTTCCCTATGATGGGGTCAAAGTTCATTTCCAGAACACTCCTCAGGCAACAAAGCAGCTAGCTATAGCATTCAAAGGCCTCCATCCACCATTACTTGACCAGAGGAGTCATAATCCTCCTCCCAGAGGCCCCAGAAACAGAGTGCAAGAGGAGTTTCAAAGTGTCGCATTTGGGAAAGACCTGATGCTGTATTGTTCTTATTAGAATCCCCAACAGAGCTAATTTCACAGAGCTTAAAAATCAAACTAAAAATATTCTTTGGGTCTTTCCTTTCTTGGCAGACTGGAATTACTACAAAATATTTGGTATGGCACAACATATTGTCCCTAATAACAGTAAACATGGACATATTTTATTAACTAATAACAGACTCTAATATATGGAAGCAGCCAACTACTGTCTTCTGCTTTCTTCACATGCAAAGGAAGAAACAAAAATTTGGGCTTTTTCATGGTAAAAACTCATAGGAACCTTAGTATTGGTTGAAAGCTCATGGTCAGTCCTAATTAGGATAATGTGCAGATAGAGTGACTCCCAGGAAAGTGGTGAAATAATAGGCTGAGTCCACACACATTTTTGTATGTACACTTCTCCTCTCACCTTCTCTGTACTGTGGGATACAAATGTTTGCTAAAATGCCTTTCAGACAGAAAGAGATTTATCATTATCTGCTTGGACACAAATTAAAATTTTAGGGTATTATATTCAGAAAAGGTACACAGAGATAGAGCTTCATCGTTCTTAAAATAAGATGAAGCATGTAGGGTTTTGCACAAATCTACATTTAACTTTTCATTTTTGAAGAAAGAAGAGACAGGGAGCATAGGGCAGGTCATTTCTGAGAAGTCACCACGGTTCAGCCTGGCTCCCTTGTGGTTGAACAGACATCCTCACAGACGTCACGAAATGCTCAGGTGCTCACCATGCGATGTCCTATGGAGCAGAGTGTGGCTTCTACTCAGACCACAGCAGGCCACAGCCACTATCTTTTTTTTTTTTTTTTTTTTTTGTCTTTTTGAGACAGGGTCTCCCTGTAGGCCCAGCTGTCACGGAGCTCACTTTGTAGACCAGGCTGACCTTGAACTCCCAAGTGCTAGGATTAAAGGCGTGTGCCACCACGCCTGGCTAGGCCACAGCCACTATCAGTCACTGCCCTATGCAATCCCCAAGTAGCTTAGAGAGACAGCACTACTTTGGTGTATGGAACCCTACTCTTGCTTAGAGGTATAAAACAATTCAGACTTGGCAAGGCTGTTAGAGTTTGGATTGTACTAGACTTTAAGTGACTTTTTTCCCCAGTTTTTGTGCTGAAGAATTTAGAAAAACAAATGTCCATGATTAAACGATTTTATCATGGGAACACTTAAAATGGCCAAAGCATCCTCCTCAAATTTATTTTAGGGTTCAAGAAAAGGCGCTAAGCAGCATCAGTGGAAAAAAATATTCAAAGAGGGTTGGCTTACAACAGCCTGAGCACAGCTCAAATACTGTGACTGGACCCCAGCTCTCCCATGCATCCTTCATGCACCATGGGATCACTGTCAGCAAGGTCTTCCCATCAAGGACACCCTTTGATCCAGCACCTTCCCTGCCTACGTTTCCCCTTGCAAACCCAATGAAAATGAACAAAAGTATCTTCCACGGAAGACCTAGTCAAAATCTCGAATTGTCCCCTTCGGTCTGAATCATTAACTCATTCCTAAACCTACCACCAATCCCAAGTAGGCAACTGGCAGGCAGGAACCTGGAATATAAGATCTTTGAAAAAGCTAATGGAAGTCTCCAATTCAGACAATAAACGCACACACACACACACACACACACACACACACACACACACACACCAGGATCTTGCTATATAGTTCAGGCCTGTCCTTTAGCCCACTCTGTAGCCCCTGATGGTATCAAAATCATGGTCCTCCCATCTTCACCAGTACTTAAAACTGGGATTACAGCCCTTCTTCAACAATGTCTTTAAGAGTCTTTCCTCTGAAATTTAGGAATCACTCTCACTGAGATATAATGATTATTTTATGTTATCAGAATTTTTGGACTGAGGCTCAGGAGATAGTTCAACATATAACATATAAGAGCATTTGCTGCACAAGAATGAGGACCTGGGTTCAAAACCCCATAAACCCATGTATAGAAAGTATGCCTGCTACTCCAGCCCTGTGGTGGGTGGAGAGGGAAGATTGGTGAAGCTTGCTGCCAGCCGCCCAAGCTCTGGGCTCAGGAAGAGACCTTGTCTCAAAGAAACAAGTGGAGAGTGACAGAGCAAGACACCCAAAATCCTCCCCTGATCCCCACACGAATGCACCCCATCCTCACACACATAACAAACACACACATACGAAAAGAATTTCTTGTATTTATAAAGTATGATTCAGAACTGGAAACAAAGTCATTTATGAGGAGCCTTGTAAAACATGTGTAAATATTTCACTGACTTTTCTCAGAAACATATATCTCAGCCTGATTTTTATTAGCCGTAACATCTGATCCCCAAATATCTTCCCATTAAGTCAACATTAAAAATCAACAAAATGATTAAACCTTCATCTGTTTATTGAAACAAATTTCAAAATCTAATCTCCCATTTCATACTAAGTCTCAAGAGGTCTACATGTTGTAAACACTGATTAAATGCATACTCTGGAAGGAAGAAAGAAATTGGCTGTATACACACAGTTTAGGGTAGAATGCAGGAAGCCTTTCCAAAGCAAGTAATTACTGACAGTATTGCCTGTTTTCCTACTTGGTGAGGCAGCTGTAATGGATGGATTATTTTAGGCATTGCCATATGGGATACCATGCTTGTGAAGTAGGCAGTTGTTGCTTTTTAATATTCCTAGATTTTAGATGTCTGACTTTTCTAACTGACTTAGCACAATATGAAATTTACATTTATATTTCTATATGTGTATGTATGCTTATCTGTATGTACATCACATATGTCATGCATGCAAAGGTCAGAAAAGGGAATCAGATCTCTTGGAACTGGAGTTATATACAGGCGGTTGTGAACTGGGAACCAAAGCTGGGTCTTCTGCAAGAACAGCAAGGGCTCTTAACCACTCAGCCATCTCTCTGGCCCTATAAAATTACAGGCAGAGAGAGCATTTTGGATTTTGCATATTTGTAGCTCCTACCTACATGAGGTCAATTCCTTCTCCTGGCATCAAGATCTCTACACTGGTGTTTCATTTTTTCATTCTTCAGTGAGGCTCTGACTCTGCTTAGGTTGCTAAGTCCTCTAAAAATGGTTCTCAAAACCTTTCATTATTTTCTCTGGCAATTCTTACCAAAGATGAAATGTGGACTGCAGCACACTATTTTCATTATGTGAGACTTATAAATATTTGGCAAAAGTATATGTTAGTGAATATATAGTTATCTTGGTACATATTGGATATTACATCCTAAACTACACTTTTATTGAAATATAAATCTGAATTTAATAATACTCTTGACTATCAGAACTTATTAAATAGACTGGGATATTAAAACATTCCAAGTCAGTCATGTCTTTATCAAAAATGTTTATAAGACCTTATTTTAAAGTCGTGCTGTAATTTATAAATGCCGATTATAACAGTACTATTTATTAATTGTGTATTTTATGGAGATCCATCTAACAAGTTCCTATTAAATATGATATGTTTTATTATGCCATATACACAAATTCTTATTTTTGCATAATTCTGTTTCTTAACGACAATTTCAAGGGTCAGTTTCTGTGCTTCATAAGTGACATGGACATGTCACAGACATGGCATGGTCATAGTTCCTTGTGTTTTAGCTGATTAAATCCTAAAGTGCAGTGCATGATGGCAAAATTAATATGTTTTTCATTCACCTAAACAACTTCCCTAAGATATATAAACAGGAAACAAAGAGCTGTCAATTGGGCAGAGTGGGTTCATCATCCCCGTAGTTCTTCATTCTCTCCTGATAGTAGAACTGACTTAGCACCTTTCACCAACAGGACTGGGGCTGGGACTGGGTGAGGGTCAGCTGAGGCAGCTGAGACAACTTCCAGGTAACTCAGATATGTGTCTGTATTTTTTCGTGACTCTCCAGCATGCCGCAGCTGGAGGGATGTCTTTTTCCATTTCCATCATGCCGCAGCTGGAGGGATGTCTTTTTCCATTTCCATCAGAGGAGTCCTCATTTCATAGAATAGAAGGCAAGAAAAGAAAGCAGACCATGGGGAGGAGAGAGCACTGAAGGACAAGCTATGAAGCTTTGTCAAGGAGCATGATACTTGATTGCAGGATAGAATTCTATGTAGATGATCAGTTTTGAGATCTACTTATTAAGTAATTTATCAACTGTATTAATTTAACTCATCCAAACCACAAGCTTTGATCGAGAACTTACAGTGTGTACTATTTTGTCTTCTAAGGGTACAGTAGGAAAAGACTAAAAGTCCTGATATTCATGTGGTTTAAATTCTAGTGGAAATAAACAGGTGATGAAATATGTATGTATGTATGTATGTATGTATGTATGTATGTATGAATGTGTATGTGTAAAACACAGAAGACGACGAAAACACTACAATCAAACAGGGTAAGGAAGTAAGAGGAAAGGATGAGGCTTTCCCATTGGTACGGCATGTTATAAAAGTCTCTAGTAGTTGTTATGGCATTTGCGCAGAAGTCTGAAGGACAAGAAGCAGGTGGAAGTGTAGGGAGAGATTACCTGAACAATACAGAGGCCCCGGGGCAAGAGAATGCTTGGTGGGACTGAATAACAGTCCAGGGTCCAGGAAGACTACAGAACGGAAAGCAAGGGAGAAGAGAAGTCAGAAGGTGGTCCGGAGCTAGCTCATCATGACGGCTTCTGTGCCTGGGTGCGTGCATGTTGGCGGGCCTCTGTCTATGCATGTAGCGCACATTTTAGTGATTTATTTGAAATCTTGTAGTTTTCAATCTATATTTTATTGAATTTATGTGGATTTCATACAATACATCTTAATCATATTTAGAAGCCCTATCTGCATTCCCCCATAGCCTACACACAGGATTTCATGCCTTTAGTTATACATGTTAAGGCCTATTTTTTCAAGTTTGTGTATCCCTGAGTCAACCACAGAAGTATATTTTTGTGTATGTATAATGTTACCTTTGTTTTATATATATGTTTAAATACTTAATATATATGATATATTTTAAACTATTTTACTTTTAACATATTATTACAATCTAAGAATTAAAATTTATGTACTTAAATTTTTAATTACACACTTTATTACTATATAATATATAGTGTATTATTTATTAGATATTGAATATTCAAATGGTATATTAATATATGTGTAATGTATAGTAAAATTTTAAATAGATGAATCTAACAGAGATATTAATAATTTGTATGGTATACTATTAAATATTAATTTTTAATTAATGTATAATTTTTAAAATATAACATATATTAAAGATATCCATACAAGTACAAAGGGAAGTGAAGGACACTAAGTTAACAAGCTGGCAAATATGGAGAATTTCAGTTCTGACAGCACTTTACAGCTTTTATCTGTGTGGTTGGGGGAAAAAAAACTCCAAATGACAGGAAATTCCCTAAGTGTGGATATGTAACTTACACTAAGGCTTCTAAACTTCCGACCACATAGGGAAAGTTCTCCCTCCTTGGCTACTGGTGTGTTTTCATTTGGGAGAACTTGCAGCAGGCACACAAGAGAAATGGTCTCTGCTTCTCTTCATTGACTTTCTGGGAATAAAGTAAGCCTGTTATTCATCTCTCCCCATCCCGGCCTGCCACATTCATTTATGTGGCAGACAACTGTGGGTGCAAACCAGCTTTGGATCCAAAAGTTAAAAACATTTATTATATTATTTCTATTAATAAAACTTTTGAATTTTCAATTTTTGTCATGAAATCAGACCTTAATTCCATCTTCATTTACATATATTTCTGAAAGCATATTATAAAGATTATATCTTTACAGTTCAGTCATCACGTCCTAAAAATTAAAATCACTAGAAATAAAATTAACTCAATTTTGACCTTTATTACTCTCCATATTGTTGTATTTCCAGTGAAGATTTTTGTAGGAAGCTTTCTTTTGAGCCAAACAGGGACCACGCAGCCCTGCTAAGGGGAGGAGGACACAGCACCTGCCAGCAGCTGGCGGAGGGAGCTGGCCTCTTGTTCCAGAGACCAGCCGGCTACTTCCCATAGCCCGGCCTAATGGGTACTTCTACCTCAGGCCCTTAGCCTGGGACAAGAAGACACGTTTCCACTCTTGGCCATGATTTCCCACCTGCCCAGAGACTGCTGGCCCCTGGACAGGAATTTCAGGCTGATGGCTGTTGGCCTATCTTCATCTTATGTCCACTCACAACACCAGCTATCCAGATTGGTGGTCCACACTGGGTCCTCTTTCCACTGGCCACCTGAATGAAATGCAAGCCTGTTTTGGCCTGTATGTGCGCAAAAGATTAAAAAAAATAAATCATGGCCAGGAATTCCGTAATGATGTTAATGGGGAATTCAATATATTCCTTGTTATAGCCTGCTTTTATAAACCAAATGACGTCAGTTCGAAAGCCAATCACAGGTCCCCCAATTCCGTGCCACTGCACACCATTGCCCCACCCAGCATCACACACCTAGGCCACGTTGTTTGCTTCTCCTTGGGGAGGGGTCAGAGAAACCCTTTGATTCTCATCCATGTGGTGCCCTGAGTCCTGCTAACTGAGAACTAGCCTGCAATTCAAACTGGATCTTCCCACAGCTTTATGAGTTTTGTAGTTTAATGTTTTAATTCTGGCATTTTGACAAAAGGATGAACAAGTAAAGAAAAGAGAAGGAAAACAAAATTCCAGAACTTTTCATTAATTAGAACGTTCTTACAAAGCATACCTAAATGGGAAAGGACAGAAAAGCAGATGCAGGAGGATTGCTTAAGAGCTAAAGGCCAGCCTGAGCTAGCCTCCAGTTCCAGCCTAGCCTCCTCTGCAGACTGAGTCCTTGTCTGGAAAAAGAAAAAGTAAAAGAGAAAGAACAAAGCATACCTCAGAATGGGGGCTATCTGAAGAGCCTGCCCAAGCCCCAGGTCAATACACTTGAGTCAAGGAAAATGTTCTGGAGTGGTAAAAATCCAGGGGAGGCAATCGTTTGGGTTTCAGGATTCTGCATATTCCCTGGAGAAAGAGATTCACAAAACTAAGCCTTCCATTTGTCATTAACAAGAAACTAGTTTGTTAAATTATTTGCTTCTGAGTTACTTGTGATCATTTTACCTAAAATATCTTAAACCCTGCTCCCAAACATTTCATAAACAGAGGAAGAAAGTATATTGCAAAACTGAATAGCTCATGAAAATCCAAAAAACTTTGGTGTATAAACATGTTAGAGAATCTGCCCATAAAATATGGTTAATATGGGAGTGGAGAGTTGGCTTAGTGGTTGAGAGCATTGGCCAACCTTACAGAGGACCCAGGATCAATTCCCAGCATGCACATGGCAGCTAAAAAACATGAAAAACTCCAGTTCTAGTGGAATACGATGCCCTCCCTCCATGAGACTGCACAATGCAGGTGTGCATACACACATCCAGGCAATACACTCATACACAAAGAATAAAAATAATAAATAAAATGCTTTTCTTTTTGGTCTTTTCTAGACAGGGTCTCCCTGTAGCCCCAGCTGTCCTGGAACTCTCTCTGTAGACCAGGCTGGCCTTGGACTCACAAAGACCTGCCTGCCTCTGCCTCCCAAGTGCTAGGATTAAAGGCGTGCGCCACCAAGCCTGGCAGTTTTTGTTTTTGTTTTTGTTTTTGTTTTTGTTTTTGTTTTTGTTTTTTATAAAATGCTTTTTTAAAACATGGTTGATGTTTCTCCTGGAAGGAAAGAAACACTGGTTTGTTTGTGGTACTAACCGCAGGAAGAACTTTCAGCAAACTGCTCAGCCATCTCATGTCACTTTAGAATCATGTTCCTCATATTAGACCTACGCCACTGTTCTTGTTAACAACGATTTTTCATTTATTACAGGTCTAAAAATTTTAGTTAAGTTCTAGGCAATCCAAAAGGCAAAAATCCAGTTGACAAAAAGTACAGCATAAATTAATACCACATGATGTCCCACCTGTCCAGGGACACTTAGGAATAGTACAAAAATTTCAAGGACATTCACTAGCTGGGACTGGCTAAGTGTTAGAGCCCTTGCTGCTCATAAATGATTCCCTAGGTCCAATGTTCAGTAGTATTGGGAAAGGAAAAATGAAAGAAAAAAAAGGAGCACCCACATATCAGAATGCATTGTATTGGAAAGCTTGAAGTAGGTGACACTGGGATTATTGACAGCATCACATGTTTGAATAGTCATAATCCATTCTGTCACAGACAGTAGAAATAACATAAACAGACTGGTCCAGGACGCTATGGCTCTTCCAATGGTGGCACCATTGGGACAGCACATTCAGGAAGCATATTAAATACACAGTAAGTCAACAGAAGTCCATGGAAGTGTTCTCACAACAGAATATGGAGGATTCGAAACACAAAAGCATGACAAAGTGGAACTAAAACTGAGGAGTGCCAGTAGGCCAGAACCATAAACAGTGTTAGCACACACAGAGACTGAAATCACGTACTGGGATAGCCAGAGGACCACTGCCCGCCATGTCCTCCCATCTTATCACATGGGAGGAATCTGATTTTGAGGAATTAAAAACCATATGTTTAGTTGCATTGAAAATTTTGTTGAGTGATGTAGTTGGTGGGTCTTAATTAGGGACTGAGCTGGAAAGTCCTAAATTTTATTTTAGCTCAGGATTCTGGCAGCCATATGCCTAATAGGCTCCCTGTGGAAGAATCATTCCCTGGTCCTAGGGAAAAAGAAAAATAAAGTATTAACTCCTAAGAGCATATAGAAAAACAGAAAGAATATGATAGATGAAAATATATTATTAGTTAGGTAGATATAGATGATAGATGATAGAGATAGATACATACACACATAGACACATAGCTAGATGATAGCTAGATGATAGATAGATAGATAGATAGATAGATAGATAGATAGATAGATAGATAGATAGAGATAAACAGTCTCATTAGTCCACTTGTGGAAATTTAAAAAGCAACAGCAGCCATATTTCAAGCAAGGTACTCTCTGCTTGCAAACCAAAAGGTAACGGTAGTTGAATGGGTAGTGAGGTGAGCTTGGGCAACTTTCTTAGTAGTGAACATCAATGAAATATATGGTCCCTGGCAAAAGGTTAAACAGAAGATAAATAAGTGTACAATATAAAAGTACCTCACAGGGAAAGAGGTCCTGCACTTATGGAATCTAGTACAGAATCTCTACCCCAAGGTAGGGGCAAAGGTTTCATTGAGAGAGTGAGTGCCTTCTCCCCAGACACAGGGGGAAAGTTAAAATCAGGAACAAGCAATTCAAATCTTAAAACTAACTATGGGAAGAGATTTGTTTGTTCCAACAGGACAAAATGTCACCAACTTAACGGCTGAGAAAGAAAAGATACAGCTTTGCATTGAGTAGGATGTACCAAAAAGTGGCAACTGAAAGGTTGACCCATCTGAACACTGAAAGGAAGAAAAGCCTCAGATTGCCATAAACATCGAACCCTTCTGTGGATCCTACATGTAACAACTATCTATAATGAGTCCTAATGAAACTTATACCTTCTAGGTGCAACAAAGGTTTTGATATGACTTTCTTGCCTCCCCCCCCATAGAACAAGGAGAAATATGACGATGATGATGTCATTTTCCAACTGTAAATTGGAGACAACTATTATAGAGGTAATCTCTTATAAAACCGGTAAAAATGCCTTCTTTAATTGACTAATAGACATAAGAACTGTGAAAAGGATTATACTCTGTTCAGAACCAAATATAATACTAAAGTCCTTGGGCTATGCACTTAGGCAAAGTATATTAATGCAGGAGCTCTGACATCAGCAATGGATTGTTCTACCAGGGGGATGTTGGCCAGGGGATCCAAGGCCCCACAAAAGGTAAGGGCTCCTTGCCCCTAAGTTGGGATACCTGCAGGAGGAGAGGCGATAAGACCCTGCTGCCGAAGACCTGACGTTAACATGGGAGGGATGTATTGAGACCGCACATGCAAGGGTACAGATGGCCTCTGGAATGCCAGAGAGTGTTCCCAAAGGCCACTAAACCAATAAAGCAAATACGGGTCTCCCTGAGTCAAGCAAGACTCCACCATCAGCACCAGCTACACTTCACCTGCCTGGAAATACTGTGCAGCAGAGGCAGCCATGTGCCTGTATATCCCAAATCTAATTGGCTGTTGGCTCTCTCCTTGGAGGAATAACCCATGGCTGATGCCACAAGCCTACATCCTCTACAGGTTAGGAGATGTCATAAGCCACAGTAAGACCCTGTTATATTTATCAGGGGGTAAAAATGTAATTCATGAATTAACATATCATCCAAACATATGTGTCTATGCCAAAGTAACCTACCATAACTATTAGTGCTGCTTAAATACCTATATATCTAATTGCTTGTGCTTCATTAGTAGGATCGAAAGGTTACTCCTGAACAAACTGTCAGCCCATGAAAGGAAACAGCCAGAATTGACCAGAATCCAAGTCAACAGCTCCAGAGAGAGAGGACAGTTTTACTTCTCATCCACCTGTGCCCCTTTTCTAAGCCTAGGGAACAATCTGCGGAAGAGGGGGCGTGGTAGAATGTAAAGGCTGCGATTGGGGTGAACGGTGAAACTACAGCGATGTAGTCTGGACACTCATTTGATCAACTTGATTGAACAAACAACCTGTCAACCTCCACTGAATGGTGGGACTGTGGGGGTTTGGGCACAACAGTCTATAGATTGGTTTTGCACGAAGGATGCTTATACTCATGGATTATCACTTATAGCTAAAAAATGAAAAAAAANAGGCAGAAGAGGGTGGAAAGGTGTGTCAACCAGTGTTAGATTTGCTGCAGAGAGCAAAGTGTATGTGACAGGAAGAATTCCATACCAAATTAGAAAATGAACTGTTAATTTCCACATCTAGAAGAAAAGAAGATAGCAGGAGGAAACTTTCACTAATGCCTGTGTTTCTCTGAGAGCTACATATACAGGGTCTAAGGTAAACAAAGGGTGGGCGAGAAGATAAAACATGATTTCAAAAACCATGAGAAGATAAAACCTTGTTTTCAAAAAAATTTGTTAGATTACATGAAAGGAAAGGAAGGGTTGTGATAAACTGGGGAGAGAGCAGGTGGAAAGAACAAAGAAATAAGAGATGTGTAGATAAAGTGTCTAGGAAAAGTCCCTGGCGTGTTACTAGTGTGAAGCCTTTATTATTACTAGCTCCACATTAGCTCAAGAAACAGGCTCTAAGAACTTAAGTCAGTCTGAACAGCAAAGGTCCAAGATCCTCTGAGCCACAACATTCTTCAAGAAAATTATATAGATCCTTAAACAAGTTTGCTAGTCCTTCAATAAGAAATCCCAGGGTCACTTTGGCATGATTTATCTACAAATATATTGGGTCACATTCATAGCTACCTGCAGATGCATGCTACCAGCAGGCCACAGGCTGTACATACTTGGGGGAGTTGGAGGGGTCATGTGTTTTATCTAAAAATCTGAGAATATCCTCAGCTACTGGTACCAAAACAAGAAAGCAGTGGACACCAAATGCCCCAACTGTCTCCCACACATGTAAGAAAGTCCTAAGTGTGCCCTCATTGCTGAAGAGGCTTAACATCCAGCCCACAGGGACATCCACACACAGGATCCCAGCCACTTAGATGAGGATAACCCTTGATTAGTGTGCTTTGTGTCTCCCTGCAGTAGATGGTGACACTTCTAGAATGTACTATATGAGATATTTCATTTTGGATTTACTGTCACAGTCACCATGAACACATTTACTTATGGAAATGAAGGATCACAATCTGTCTCCTGTTCAGTGTCCTCTCATCCCATATGAGAATTAATTTTTTAATTTTTTAAAACTTTTTATTTATTTTTATTATGTGTATGAATGTACTGTCTGCATGTAGGTCTGTGCACCGTGTCGTGCAATGCCACGGAGGTCAGAAAAGGGCGTCAGAGTCCGCTGAAACTGGGGTTACAGACGGTTTTCAGCCACCATGTGGGTGCTAGGGATCCAACTCGGGTCCTCTGCAAGAGTAGTCGGTGCTCTTAACCGCTAGGCCATCTCTCCAGTCCCTAATTTTTAAATTTTAAAAGCAGAAGCCTTCTTCAGAGTGTAGACTGCCGTTGTTGGACTACCCAGACTGTGTCATGGAGGCCAGTGCAGGAAGATCAAGACAGGACACATACTTGCTGGACCTCATTTGGGTGACCATGGAGGGGAGGGACCCCAGTGTGGAGCACAGGGGCATGATTGATGGTTGTTTGGGTTTGCCAAGGGGGAGCCTTCAAGCACTTCCTTGAGGAATACATGTCATCTTTTGGCAAAAAAAGCAAGCAAGCAAGAGAGAAAGAGAAAGAAAGAAGGAAAGAAAGAAAGAAAGGAAGGAAGGAAGGAAGGAAGGACGAAAGAAGAGTAAGAAAGGAAAAAACGAAGAAAGAAAAAAATCCTCAACTCAGGTGATCTGTGTATTAATGTGTGGAATATCTTTATATATGTATATATGTCTATAAATAATTATCTGCTCGCTCTCTTATCTTCTATCTATTATCTATGGTAGTGAAGCAATACTAGTTGGAGAAAAAACTGGAATTTCCATATTAAAGTAATCACTGTATTTTGATGCTTTTTGGTATACAGTTTAACATGTTTGTTTTGCATTTTTGTTTTCTTTATGTAATTTTTTTATTCTAAAGTTCAACTTAAATAACAAGAAATTAATACAAATAAAAAGCGCAGAGGCCTTATGAAAGTATAGTGGACTCAATGAAATGCCCTTGTAATTACTCTTCAATGAACTTCAAGCAGTAACTGCCACGTGGTAGCAAGATGGAGAAACAGCAAGAGGGATGTTTTTCCCTCTACAGTATATTTTCTCTCTGCACCCTCCAAACTGGATGGAGGAGGAAGGTGGAGGGGAGGGGAGGGGAGGGGAGGGAGATGGTATGTGAGAGTGGAGTGGCGCGTATCGCGCGAGGAACAAAGGTAGTGAGTCGGCACAAGACGCGCGACGCGTCTTGCACCTTTCGCATGCCGTCTTCCCATACTTTTCTTCTCCCCCTCCTACCCTATCTACTTATCTCCCCGTCTCTCTCCTCTTCTTCATCTTCCCAGCTTTTAATGCTAAATACTATTCTGTGCTACTCCAGAAGGAACTCAGAGAAGGGCCATTATAATATTGCCACAATCTACAGAAGATACCAAACATAATGAGAGAGAGAGAAAGAGAGAGAGAGAGAGAGAGAGAGAGAGAGAGAGAGAGAGAGAGATTGAGATTGTTTCCCCCTTACCTAGTCACAGGTTTACATAGACTCTGCCTCGTGGACACTTTGAGTCATGCTTAGTGCTGAGGTTTAGGGGAGAAAATGTGTTTGCTATAGCTGTGAAATTATGTTCAATCATGCCTGCCACGGAAGTTAACTGAGTCCTTCTCTCCTCCTTCAATTAACATCTAAGTGCAATGTGGTAGACCAGCAGAGAGGGGGATTCAATAAGCACAGAGGAAAATAACTTGGCAATGGCAGATCAAATGTTCAACATACATACCAAAAAAGTGTATTACATATCAAATTTCACAAAAAGTAAATTAATGTACATGCTCTCAAAATTCCATTTTGCAATGAGGCATTAATTTTTTTACCACAAGAAAACAGTTTTCTAGAGAAAGAAATTAAAAATACAATTCTGTTTCTCTCTTGTCCCCCTCTGTATTTTTCTCTTCACTTTCCAATCCTCAACAAAACAAGAAAAACAATCAGTACTGGCTTCTGGCAGCACAGCGAGAGAAACGCAAGATTGGCCCTTAGGGGAATTTTCATTCTCAAGTGGATGTAAATGTATTCATCAATTCAAAGAAATGCATAGTGTGTTATATACACAATACATTAATAAATAGCCATGCATTAAAAAATAATGAGGTTTTCCACCAAACAACATCCTGTGGTGTGTAAGGTCATAAAAAAGATACTTAAAGAAGGAGAAAAGATTATGTGTAAAATCTGATTAAAATACAGAAACACCATCATATATGTAAGATGTAATAAATATTTTATTAGCTAACTATAAACAAAAGAACAAATGCAGTAAAATGTAATTAAAAATGTAAAGGTGAAGGATGTGATTTATTTCACACCGATAATATTAATATTACAAATGGTATGTAAATGGTATCAAGACCGTAGTGTAGAGAGAAAAGCAGCCATTCATTTCTTATAATGAGATTTCATCTCTTTTTTTGATTTCCATTTGTTTAAATATTTCAAATAGTGAATGAATAATGTTGCTCTTAAACCGTACACAGCTTAGCACATTCTCAGATTTCCATCAGCCATGGATGAGATTTGCATGCTGGCAGGCAGTTTCCAGGCAGAGCCACTAATTGTGAAAATAGAAGAAAATTGACTGGCTGAAATCAAGGGTGTTTTTAGTGCTGTTGGCTGAATGACTTTGGCTTTGAGTAGTCACCCCTGCTAGAGAATGTGCTGGAACCCAAAATAGGCTTTCAGAAGGTTCCAAAATTAAGAAAGATAACAAGACTGAAATGGGACATTTGTCAACTTAAGGGTTGGAAGTGCTAAGGTTTACATGAGCTGACCCAGCTCTGAAAGGGGCAGAAAGTGGGGGAGCACTGTTCAGAACCCCAAGTGCACAAGAGGCCTTGGTGTGTGGCCTAGCACCATATTAGAACCAATGCCTCTACTCCCTCTCTGATAGAAAATGTGTTCTTTTCTAACAGAGTCGATGATGAAGCCTCCGGTCCCAACTATTCCAGAGGCCAAGGCAGGAAGATCTCAAATTCTAGACCAGCCTGAACTACAGACTGACTCAAGGCCATACAAACTTAGTGTTACCTTGTCCCAAAATAAAAAAATTAAAAGGAGATCAGGATATAGCTCAGCAGTGAAACACTTGATTGCCATAGGAGAAGCATTAGGTTCAAGTCCCAGTATTGACAATAATTAATTAAATTAAATAAACTTACTCTCCACATTTTTGTAGAATCTGTAGTGTAAACTATTATTGTTTTATGTAATGCAAAATGTTGCTACTGCTTCTTCCCTACAATTTCCCACTTGAGTATGGACCACTGCCTCTCTGAGATAAGCCCCATATTCAAGGTGCTAATCACACTCTTACCCCTCAGAGAGGAAGCTGGGCTTTGAGAAGGACATAAACTGGACAGACTGCTCAGCTAGGACACAGCTGGAGTGAGTGACGAGGCCAGCCTCAGCCCAAGCTGTGCTATTTCTCCCTTGGTGTCATCAACCCCTGTGGCCTGCACAGGCCCCCTGTCCTCCCCAGTTGTCCCCATGCTGGCTGCTGCATTGTGCCACCTAATCCCTGCACTTCCCTGTCCCAGGAGGAAGGTGCTTCCTGTTTCTGGCTCTCAAAGTTTGCATGGAGACCCTGTCTCAAAACAAAAAAGGAAAAGGAAATCTAATCACATGTTATACCAGCATGGAGTGGGAGTTCCTACACAGAAACATGCTCCAAAATAGACCTTTCCTGGTTTTGCTTCTTCAGTTTAAATATATAAGGACCAGTGTTACTGCTTTGCTTTCTTATTTTCTCCTTCACGGTCATAAAAAGGCTCCTGTAACCCAACCACCACCTGCCCATCCCAGACAAGAACTAGGAAAAAGTAGGGTGGCAATGCTTCAGTGAAACAAGAGCTTTCCCAGACCACATACATGTTTATCCTTCCTCTTTTAGTAGTTAGAATTATATCATATGCCCAATGCTAACTAGAAGTTGGCTAGAAAGAAGTTGGAAATAGTGGCTGGGTTAGCCGCCCAAGACTGTCTGCCATAGTCACTGGAGCAGAGCAAATGTGCTTATTACCATGCAAACATCCTCCAAACGCTTATCCTCTCCGCCATTAAACAGGGGCTGATTGAGAGGTTCGCATGTGGAAGGCACTATGTTCACACTGTGGAAGAATCCAAAATAAACCAGGATCAGAGATATGTGTCTGGGGAGTGAGCCGAGTAACACATAGGACATATACAGCCCCTGCCCTTGTCTGTCTTGCAATCTAGATGGGAATGGGTGGCACTGAGGCCTGGGAAAAGCAGGTGTTTGGAAAACTACCCAAAAAAAAAATGCAGGCTGTGACATTGTGGACGGTTCTGATGAAATAAGAAATGGATATAAGAAAATAATAGCAGAGTAAAGAAAGACAGCTACCCAGGAATGCCTCTAGAAGTAATAGGGAAACCTTGCTGAAAGGAAAAGTGAAAACTGTGAGACACTTCAAGCTGTTGCAGCAGGTTAAGAATATCAGTAAAATGTTCCCATCGTGGAAGAATCAGAAATAAACCAGGAGCAGAGATTCCCTTCTGAGGAGTGAGCCTCGTTTGCCCACAATACGTATGCCATTCAGTTACTCAAGTTACATGCATACTCTAGTGTACACTTACAGAAAACATATGATAAACACACAGCACATACAAAACTGAAAGTATCTGCAAAAGATACATATCAGTTAAAAAGCATAAAATAATAAGCTTTCAGTGGAGAAGGCTGGAAGCCACCACCTTAAACAAATAATCCAAGCTGACATTAGCATTAGTGAGCTGTATCCGGACCATAGGACTTCTGATAAGATGCTTAGAGAGGGAGCCATTGTCCCATCTGTCTTATTTCAGCTAACAAGGCACTCCTTGATTTAATGATAAGGAAGCATTGTACAAACTCATGTTAAGATCATTCTGAAAAATACTGGGGCCAGTCATTGAGGGGAACCGGTGTTTTCCTCAAAGATAAAGTGTATTTAACATAATCTACGTCCTGGGTTTGAACCCCAGCACAATCAACCAACCAATCAATCAATCAATCAATCAATCAATCAATGAGTCAGTTCCTGAAAGACAGGGACAGAATACCAGAGTTTTTTTTCCAGATTAGAGACAAATAAATAACTAAATGTTGTATGGGGTTCCAGATTGGATTCCTGAAGTAAAAAAGAAACTAGTAGAATAATTTGAAATACTTGTCCATTCTTGAAATAAATTCAAAGTACTATATCACTGTTGATCACCTGGCCTGGGTACCCATATTAATGGTTAGGTAGCATGTTAGCATTGGAGAAGCCAGATAAATAGCATACAAACATACAATATACATATTCAGAAGCTATTTAACTTCTGCAAAGTAACAGAGTTTCTATAAAAGAGTTATAAGATGCAACATTGCATAAATTAAATACAGAAAACCCTAGTTGCTTTAGCAACTATAAGCTTGTAAGACTGTTAATTTGTTTTATAAAGCTTCCCATAAGAAAGGAACAAAAGATAAATTATACAGATTATTTAACTCTTCCAGGATGAGAGAAAGATCTATTCAGGATTAACAAAGGATCTTGCCATACTGCAGAACAAATGTGCCTCTAGAACGTCACATTCTCATTTCTCACTGACCAGATTAATTAAAAAAAAAAAACCTTAACGATCCTGTTCCATTAATATACAAAGTGAAAATACATGAAGTTTTACTTTAAACTATTTCTTACCTACCATTCTTATTAGCAGATTATGAAATTCAGTTACATTTTAATGAATGAATTACAACACTTGTGTTTACTGAAGAATTTTTAAATGGAAAGGCAATAGAGAAACTATTCTGTTGTCCAGGAATACTGATCTCATACATTAGCAAAATATTTTATACATAGGAAAGAACAAAAAAGTTATTTTTTTAAAGAAAAATACAGAATAGTCACAACAGTGTTTACAATGCCTTCAAGTTTCAAATATGCCTGGATCATAAGGAAATAAAATTATACAATTTACAGAATGCAACTGAAACCAAATGCCTGCTTAAAAGACCTCGTATAACAATATAATGCAAGAAAAATAAACTGGTCTGGAAGCACAATTTCAGGCAGAGTTGTGTGTTGGACTCCAACTCCTTCTGTAGAAAAATTCAAGAGGCAAAAGGAAAATACAATATTTAATAAAAGTTTATATGCAATTCCCACTTTCTAAACTTTTCCTAGAATTATTGTTCTTGTGTGTCAATCTGAATAACTTTTGATTTATAGTTGTGTCCCATCAGTTATAATTTCACATACAAAGAAATTGAAATGGCATCAAAGTCATCGTACATTATACAATTACAAAGGACTATTATACAGGGAAAAGGGGAATGTCCAAATTAAAGGTTCAAAGTAATGGAAAAAAAGGATAGCCAAAATCTGAACAGTAAAAGAATGCTGAAGGCATTACCATCCTTGATCTCAAATTGAACTACAGAGCAATAGTCATAAAAACAGCATGGTACTGGCATAAAAACAGACACATTAATCAGGGGAAAAGAATTGAGGACCTAGTTTTCAATCTACATATTCACAGTCACCCAGTCACCAACAGAACCACAGTCACCAACAGAACCACAAACACACATCAGAGAAAAGACAACAAAATGCTCAAAAACTGGTCCTGTCAAACCTAGATAGAGGATAAATTAGGGAATGCACAGGAACGTATAAACTCAGGAAAGGACTTTCTGAATATGACTCCTATACTGGAATCATTAAGTCCAACACTTGACAAATGGGACCTTGTGAAACCAAAAAGCTTCTATAAAGCAAAAGACACCCTCATTTTAGAAAAAAGGCAACCTACAAAATGGGGGGGAAAGTCTTTACCACCTATACCTCTGACAGAATGTCAGTATGCAGAATATACAAAGAACTAAAAAAATTAAACAACAGAATGTTTTAATCCACTTAAAAATTGGGAAAAGTAGGGGCTGGAGAGATGGCCTAGCAGTTAAGAGCTCCGACTGCTCTTGCAGAAGACCCGGGTTCGATCCCCAACACCCACAATGGTGGCTGAGAACCCTCTGTAACTCCAGTTCCAGGAGAACTCCAGTTCCAGGGGAATCCGACGACTTCTTCTGACCTCCACGGCATTGCACGACACAGGTGCACAGACGACCTGCATGCAGACAATACATTCATACACATAAAATAAATAAATAAAATTAAAAAATTTAAAAAAATAGAAGTAGCTGAATGGGGAGTTCTCTAATGATGAAATTCAAATGACTGAGAAATACTTTTTAAAATCTTTAGTCATTTTTTTTCCTTAGGTCCTGAGTTCTTTGTGTGTTTCTCATTCTCATCCGGAATTTGCATTCTCTCTCAGTCTGTGGCTCATCCCTGCAGGGAGAAGCACTGTGAGGAAGAGATGTGTGGGAATCAGGAGCTGGGATGTGTGTCCTCTGAGGACATAACTGTGGACTTCACCTGGGATGAGTGGCAATTTCTAGACAATGAGCAGAAACCTTCTACAAAGATGTGATGCTGGAGATTTATAGCAGCCTGGTATTTTGGGGGCATTGTTTGATCAAACCTGATTGGATCTTCAAGTTGGAGCATGGATTTAGGCCATAGAATGTGGCAGAAGCATCTGTCCAGAGCCCCCCAGTTACTGCCAAGATGGAGGCTATCTATGAAAATGACAAAAGGAATTTTTGTCAAGATGGACTCATGAACCAGAAGTTGTCCAGTGTGAGGATATTGTTAAGGTATCCAGGAACGGACTATGTAGACCAGGCTGAACTTGAACTCACAAAGATCCGCCTTCCTCTGCCTACCATAAGATAGGATTACTGGTATTCAACATCACATCCAGATCATCCATTCTATTGTACCCAACAGAAAACAATTAGTACAAATGGATGAAATCTTTCCATCCATTATTATTCCTTGTGGACGACCACAAGGAATCAGAATTTTTCAGAAACCTGAGAAGTTACTCATATGAACTCATAGCAATGGCAACAGTGTACACAAGTCCCACATAAATTTAAGCCATATAACAGTCCAGTATAGAAGTGGGGACACAATTAGGAAACCCCTATCCTCACTGAGGAACTCTTGTGACATGATAGCTGCTAGGAATGGGAGAGTCAGTCTCATTTAAGGTAAGACTCTTAGTAGGTTAACCAGGCTCCAGTGGATGAACCCACACAAAAGAGCATTTGGGGACACAAATTTGACTCTAAAGGCCGTGTGTGTGTGTGTGTGTGTGTGTGTGTGTGTGTGTGTGTGTGTATTAGAGCACATGAAATTGGGTGGGAGGCTAGAGATAGTGGAGGTGATCTAAATACAATCAACATTGGGCTGGAGAGATGGCCTGGCGGTTGAGAGCACCGACCGCTCTTGCAGAGGACCCGGATTAGATCCCCAGCTCCCACGTGGCAGCCGAGGGCCTTCTGAAACTCCAATTCCAGGAGAACTCCAGTTCCAGGGGAATCCAAGACCCTCTTCTGGCCTCCGCGGCATTGCACGACATGGGTTCACAAACCTGCATGTAGACAGTACATTGATACACATACAGAAATAAATAAAATTTGAAAAAAATAAAAAATAAATAAATACAATCAACATATATTGTGTGAAATTTGCAAAAAAATTAATTAAAAAGAGTTTGATATACATGAAATATACAAAAAAATCAATAAAATATATATTGTAATATAGAAGTCATTCAAAGCGCACACAGGCACTTTGGACCATCTAATATTCCAGGAGTCACATGATATCAGCATAATGGAAGACACCAGGGTCATGAGCATCAAAGCTGAAGCTGTGACTGTGCTGTTCAATTCTAGATGGAGAGAATGAATATAACATCTAAAACTAACAGAGAATAAGTAACCTTCCTGTGTTGAGGCCCCCTCTGGTGTTCCTTCCACTGGAGCTTCAGGTAGAAGTTTATCCGTAACTCTTCAGTAACGGAGATTGTTATTGGCTTGAAGGAGATCTGTTTTTTGCAGTTATTTTTTTCAAAATGAGAAAAATAACCACCCTAAAGAATGAAATCTTCAAGATGTAGAAAAAGAAGCTCTTGCTTGCTGGACCCCCAGTCTAGTATGGTTGCCATTTCTACATCCCAAAGCCCGAAAAAGCCACCGATGCAATGCGGCAGTGATTCCTAAGTTGATGGTTCAGGATAGCGATTTTGCAGACTTCTGTAGAGAAATATGACATTTGACTATGAAATACCACTTCTGGATACAGAAGCTAAAAGTCAGTATCAGAAATGAGCATGAAGGCCTATAAGAGTTTAGTCTTGTGATACTGAATAATTAGAATGAATTTTAACCTCAAGGACTAACAGAGGTAGTTAATTTTGTGGTAAATCCACATAATAGAATTCTTTGAAGCCTTTGCATTCATATGGCCCATATTATTTAGTAGTATAGGATGGTACTTAAAAATCTGAAGTGAAGCAAGGAATGCAACATTATACATACTTTTTTATCCCAAATATGAATGCAGGTTATATATGTAAATGTACAAAATTATTAATCCTGGTGCTTATGTGCCAACATATTTTTCTTTTTTCATATGATGATGGATCTTCATTGTGAACTTGGCTAGACTTAGAATCTCCTAAGAGATTGTGGCGGAACACCTCTGGATGTAACTATGTTGTTATTGCAAGGAGGATTAACTGAGAGTGTGCATCATGTGAAGTGACTATAGGTATCACTATCCCTGAGCACCAGATAGAAAACAAGTGGATACCAGAACACCAGCATTCTCCTTTTCTGCTTCCTGTCTGTCTTCAAGAGAGCCTTTCACTGTACATTCTGCTGCCAAGACACATGGGGAGCAAGCAAGTGGCTGCAGCCCAAACCTTCCGAAACTGTGAACTAAATAACTCCTTTGTTACTGCCAAGTATTTGTTTAAAGCAATCAGAAATGTCACTAATAGTGTATTTTTGGTTTCCCCAATTTCAATAATAGCTGTTTCCTTTAGAATATAAAAACTGTATGACAATCTTAGAAAAGTAGAAGTTGGGTAGCCATTTGTACCTATAGACTGGGACTGGGGGTGGGGGGTCATACAAGAGAAATGTGCTCAATAGTTAAGTAAACCAATTCAAGGTGAGATGAGGGCAAGCACGAATTAATTTAATCTCTTTGGCCCTTTTTATTAAAAAGATAGGAAGGAGCATTCAGAAAGAGGTGCTAAGTGAGAGGGATGTTCTGGCTCAGAGTAGAGTCTGTTATGGTGGAAAGGAGCACGAGGCAGCTGGTCACAGCGCATCCAGTCTGGAAGCAGAGAGCAATGAATACTAGTGATGAATGTACTCTGCACACTTTCTCCTTTTAATTCAGTCCCAGACCCCAGCCTATGGGATGTGCCACCCACATCGGTGGAGGGTCTTCCTGCATCAAATAACCCAGTCTGGAAACTTTCTTACAGATAAAGAAAAAGGAAAAAAAAAAAAAAAAAGACTACTAAACAAGCAGCAAGACTATAAGAAATCAGAGACATCTTAATCTCTGAACCTACCCTTCATTCTTCTGCAGAGCTTCCTGTTATAATCTTTTCACTTGTTTCTTTTTTGAATCAATAATGTGTATACAACTCTTACAACCAAGGTGTTTATGTTAGGAGCCTGTAAGGAAGAAAACAAATTAGTTTCTTTCTATTGTTGTGATAAAAACACTGACCAAAGCAAATGGGGAGAAAGAGTTTATTTTGTCTTACATAGTCCAGGTCACAGCTCATCACTGAGGAAAGTCAGGGTAGGAACTCAAAGCAGGAACCTGGAGAGAGGAATTGAAACTCAGACCATGGGGGAATGCTTCTTACTAGCTTGCTCCCTAGGTCTGTACTCGTTCTGCTTTCTTATTCCACCAAGGACCACCTGCCCAAGGTGGCACTGCCCACAGTGGGCTGGGCCCTTTCACATTACTCAATAGTCAAAATGTGGCCACAGGCCAATCCCGGAAGAAATTCCTCAACTGAGTGTGCCTCCATTCAGGGGTGTCATGTTGACTGACCACTGCAGCTATCCAGCACAGGTCCTACCCCAGACGTAGTAACTCACCTGGAGCAGCACACAGTGAGGGAAATCCCTGAGCACTTACTGAGAAAAAAGGCCAGGACTAGATGGACCTATCACTTTTCAGTGCCACTCTGTACAGAACAATTATTCTAGGGAATTTACCAGTCAAACACAGCCAGGTGAACCACCAGATGGACTCAATACATTCTGAACAGGGAGAAAGAAGTGCTGACTCCTGCAGAGGGTCTCATAGACTTCTTAGGAGAGATGCCTCTCACCTGGAAAGTAGTAGATGCCAGGAATCTCAACTGCCGCCTCTGGAGAAAGGCCATCCCATGCATTCCTGGTGAATTGTGCCACAACGTAATGTAGTCTGCAGCGTACATGTCGAGTGACATGCGCCACCTCAGGAAGTGCATTTAATGAAGTCAGCCTCTGAGTTTGTGCAGGCACCATTGCACATCAGTGTAGCTCCTGTGAGAGTTATTTGTAAGATTTGGGTCATGGGGCAACAGAATGATGATTTCAGTGACCCCCAAACTTCATTGCAGCTGAAGAAGGGATGTCTCTCTATCACAAGAAAGAGGCAAAGGACAACAGGAAGTGATTAAGAAGAGCAGTAGATGGGATTTACAAGGAGACTAAGTTGCTTCTTTACTTGTGCCTTATGTGGTAGGAAGTGCCTGGTAGATTAGAAAGCCATTCTCACTGTGAGCCCTAGAGACGAATAGTTGACGCCCATACTATCCTGCATGCTGTCATCAGGAATGGGCTCTAGAGCAAGTTAAGTGCAGACAATTCACAATGATGCAGTGACTCAGGGTTCAGAAGCATTCAGTATGCAAGGATGCCCCACGAGCACAGAGATACAAGTATATGGAAAGCTACCATTTTTTATTCCTTCCTTCAGTCTATTTATTTGTGTGTGTGCATGCATGTGACTCTGTGTGTGTGTGTGTGTGTGTGTGTGTGTGTGTGACCACTCAGGTCACACCATGCATGTGGAGGTCAGAAGACAAGGTTGTGATCTCTGTTCTTTCCTTTCACCTTTTCTTAGGTTCCAGAAATGGAGCTCAGGTCTTCGGGCTTAGGGAAAGTGTCTACCCAGTGAGCTATCTTCCCAGCTCCCTTTTTTCATTTCAGACATAGTTTCACACATAGTTTCAGACATAGTTTCAGACAGCCAGCTCTGGGCTGGCCTGGATCTTGAGATTCTCTTGTCTTTGCCTTTGAGTTCTAGATTGCGTACAAGTTCCATCATCCCCACTCTTCATCGCATCTCCAAGCTGAACTTTTAAAAGTTTGTTACATATATGTAAAAAGTCAAATGAATCAGAAAATGAACCCACTTAGATCACAAAGATTTGGAGAGTGGAAGACAGATTTAGGTGACAAAGGTAGACTAAATGTTTTTGTCTCGAAGAGTAAGAAATGTCACAAAATTTTCCATATTTCAACACACAAAATACAAAATGAGTATACCTTCTAAATGAAATCCAAATCACTTCAGTCTGCTGTCAAAGTAAAGAATCTCATTTCACAAAGAGTTTCCAAGCTTCTATTGGAGGAAACCTCTGCTTCTGCTAAATTATAATTGAGTAGCTCATGTGAAATAGCTCATTAAAAGCTTAAGCCTGGAGGCATAGAGCAACAAACCACAGTGCTGACAACTCAGAAGCCCCCTGACGGACCAGGCATCGCATTGCTCAATGACACCTTGGTAAATCCTGGAAAATACCTGTAAAATAGAATGTATCATTATATCGCTTAAATTTTCACTGGATTATAGTGTTATTATACTATAATTTTGCTGTTACTGACAGTAATGCCAATGGAGTGAAGCACGCTCTGCCTTTACTTTTGGTCAGTATGTAAGGGGATTAAACCAAAATCACCCCCTCAGATAGTCACTTGTATTACATGCTAATATCATAAACACTTGAGAACTCATTATCCATTCATGAACTTCCCTCCTGCCCCTTCTGAGTCTCTGTCCCCCTCTCTACACCTTCTTACTTCTCCTCCTTTCCCTCAGAGTAGTTGCTTTAGGTGCACTGAATATACAAGGCAAGTCCATGTCACTACCAGAGCATCTGGTATGTACCGGGAACTGTGCTGTGTTCTTTCCATATGTGGTATTTATAATGCATAAAGAAGTGTTGGAAGTGTAGAGCATTGTCTGTATTTTACATAAAAGAAACAAAACGATGCTCGCTCTCAGGGTGAAAAAATGTTTCAAGATCTCAAATCCCTAAAGTTCTAACCCATGCTTTCCAAACACGAAGCAATAGTGTATGTTGTATAAGATGCTATGATACCTCTAGTCAAATATTTTTGTTTGTACATTGCCAAACATTAAGTCAAATTCCCTTTATACTGTCCATGATCTTAGATTTCTACTAAAACTGAGAAATTTTAATTCTTGTGTAAAGTAAACCTGCTATTGACGTATTCTGCCACTAGGTGGCTACAAGTCTCCCGCCATTACTTTTTAAAATTGTACAATATTATTTTTATTCTTTGGACAATTTCATACGTGTTTACAAAGAATATGATCATACCAACCCCCACTCCTCCTCAAACTTCCTGTATATTCCCCAAACATGTTCCTTCCCAAGTAGGAGTGTTCTATTTTCCCATTTTGAGAACTCATAATCCCGTTAGTTCATGGGTGTGGAGCCATCCATTGGAGCATGAAAGAACTACTAGTGGTCACATCCTCAGAGAGGAATAATTCTCCCTCCCAGAAGCTGTTGACTGCCCATAACTCCTCAGTAAGGGATGCAGCCTGGAGACAGTCTCCTGCATCTGGGAAATCTTGACTTGCTCCATCTTGTGTAGGTCTTGAACAGGCAGCAATACCCAGTGAGTTCAGTTCAGCATCCATATCATGTCCAGAGACCACCTTCCACTGCACTCCTCCCCATCCTCCTCCCTTGCATCCTCCTCCAATTCTCTTTCAGCTCCTCTTCCATGATGTTCTCTGACCCTCGGTGGGGAGAAGTTGTTGATAAAAGTGTCCCATTTATACTGAGCACTCAGTTTTGTCTTCTCAGCACTTCAACCACTTGCACATCTCTCCATTGACTGCTGCCCTTTGTAGGAAGAAGCTTCTCTGACCAACAGAGTAGCTTGAGAGTAGCCCATGTCTGTGAATTTAAACACAAACTTTTGGAAAGCAATTTGACTACATGACCATTTAGCAAAATGATAGTAGGAGCTCTACCCTAGGGACTATGACCTCCCAGCCACGGGCAAGGCTATAGTATCAGACATGAGGATCCTCCCCACGGAGTAGGCCTAAAAGTCCAATCAGATAACAGTTGGTTATCCCATAAGAATCCCGCCACTACTGCATTAGTGGCCATATCTTGCATGGCAGGTTAGCATCACAACATTCCAAATGCATTGATGTCTTTTCTCTCCCAGGCTCCTGCATAGACCCCTCTGGCATTATATAAACTGAGTCGGTAGAAATGAAATTTCCATATCAGTTTAACTTTGAATTCTCTAAGTCCTGTAGCCAAAGTTTTGATGTAAAAGGCAATGTTTATCTAAAAGGCAATTACTCTATTCATGTCTGGGTCTCTAAGATAGTAAAGCTCTGGAGTATGGCTTGGTCCCCAGCCTGTTGTTATGGGGGGTGAGGAAACCCTTAAGAAGTGAAGCTAGTCTGGCATCTTCGGTCATCTACCTGCATATCTGACCCCCTCTGAGCCTTTCAGAGACTTGTCTTCTTGTTCTTTGTTTTTTCTTTTTGGAATGTCTAGGAACTGAATTTAGGGCCTCACACACACAAGCACTGCATCACTCCACCTTATTCCCAGCCCACAGTCCAGGGTTTTACTCCCTGGTCAGGGGATGAGCAGTTCAGCTCTGCTCTGTACTCTCACCATGTGCCATCTTTCTCCAGCACAAGTCTAAAAACCATGGCTCCATGTGATAGCTTGGAACTTCTCTGTGCCATGCACCAGAGCAAACCTTTGTTCTTTCTCTCTTGATTTTCTTGGGCATTTATCCCAGGGATAAACTCTCACAATCATATGCTAATGAGTTGTTAAGTATTCTGAGTCCAAGCTTCCTACTGAAATGGAAAAACAGTTCTGTTGTTTTTCTTTATAAACTTGTTCTACAGGTTAGGTGAACTACTTGTTGTCACATAATAGGCATTCAGGTGTAGCAACCTCCTCCTCCAGTATTCACCCCTTCCCCTTGGTCTACTGTTAGGCATGGGATTCCAGATTATTTTTGGCAAAAAGAGAATGCTTCAGACCTTTCTGTTCATCTCACATATGACATCTTACCTGCCAACCACAACCTCCCTCCCCTGCCGATTTCTTCTCTCATTTTACTGCCCACATTGCAAATTTTTTAGTGATATATTTATGACATGTATTAATCACAATATCTAAGCAGTACTGTAATTATAAAGATCAATAGCATTTTAGGGAAACATCAAAAGAAACAACCAGGACCGCTAACAGGTATGAGATGCTACTGTGTACCTGATATTGTGCTAAGCACTTCATAAACAGAACTTCATTTAGTTCTTACAATAGCTGATGAAGCTGGTTCATAATAATAATTCTGCAATATCTAGGAGTGATATGCTTAAACAGTGCAAGGTCCTGGATCTGATCTCTGGTACCAGTCAGTAATGGCCACTACCCCAATGTTATCTCTATACGTAAGGAATATTATATATAATCCAAATATTAATCCCATTTTTTNTGATGATGATAATAATCATCATCAAGTATCTGTTCCCGTCGATTGGCTTACTAAGGCATCAATTCAGTGCATAATGAGCGAGCGATCCTAATCTTGTCTAAGTGTGTCGTCCTCTCTAATATCTGGGAACTGTAATGTGGTTTGTTGACTATACTTCACTATAACATCCACACTCAAGACTTGCCTTATGCCAGCTCCACATGCCATTGATTCACCTCATGCACACAAATTTCTCTTCAGTACTGATATTGTCCATGCCTTTAAGCTGAGCTATAGTAGCTAGGCTATTCGCTCCATTTTAACTACGACTGTTCCATGGAGCAGGTTTTTCTCTATCCACTCGTCTTATGTAAATGAAGAGTGAGCAACCTTGGCAGCTGCCAGTAGTACATTCCAGACTTTAATATGACTATTACTGTTGTAATATCTAGAGCTTTAGTGTCTGATATGAATAACATTTAGCTGTGCATTAATGTTAATTTACTTATGCAGTTAAGTTCTGTCTTGGTATCATTCATATACGACGCACAGAGTGTCTCAATGTCCCTGTACCTAGGGTCACAGATGGAACGGCTGTCGATTCTCTGGAGTCTTGAACTTAAGCCGTGTTCTCGCGAGCATGCTTCCTCGCACGAGTGGGCTGTAGCATGAAACTGGCTACATTAACGATCTCGCCATCCTGCCTGAAGCCCCACCAGTAGTGATGAGTGTTCCCCTTTTCCCGCAACCTCTCCAGAACTTGGCATCACTTGTTTTCCTGATCCTAGCGAGCAGTCTTATTGGAGTATAGGTGATAATCTCAGAAGTGGTTTTAAATATGCATTCTGCCTTATATATCTAGTAGATGTCTGAACCACTTCTTAAGAATGTTTCTACGGCCATGTTAAACCCTCCTCTGTGTATATGTTACTATTCAGATCTTTCTCCAATTTTTAATGATGTCATTTGTTTTCTTATGTCTTCTTTGTTTTTTGAGTAGCCTTTAAACTTCTGGAATTTACAAGTTTACAACTTAACGGCTGAGAAAGAAAAGAAACAGGTTTGCATTGAGTAGGGATGACCAAAAAGTGGAAACGGAAAGGCTGACCCGTCTGAACATGTCAAAGGAAGAAAAAGCCTCAGAATGTCCAATAAACATGATGAACCACCTCGTGGAATCCTACATGGTTAACATACTTAGTTATAATGAGTCTAACTGAAACTTAACCTTCTAGGTTGCTTCACAAAGGGTTTTGATGTAAGAGACTTTCTTGCCTTCCCCACCAATAGAAAAGGAGAAATATGACGATGATGAGGTCGTTTCCCCAACTGTAAATTGGAGACAACTATTGTTAGAGTGTAATCTCTTATAAAACCGGTAAACTGCTTTCTTTAATTGACTAATGACTACTAGACATGGGAACCGTGGAAGGGACTACTCTCTGCTCAGAACCAAAAATAATACTAAAGCCTAGGGTAGTGCACTCAGGCAAAATGTATTAATACAGTAGAGTTCTGATATCAGCAATTGATTTTTCTACCAGGTGGATGTTGGACAGGGGAATCCCAAGGCCCCACAAAAGGTAAGGCTCCTTGCCTCTAAGATGGGATACCTCACGGAGGAGAGGCAATAAAGACCTGCTGCTGCCGAAGACCTGAAGTTAACGTGGGAAAGGGATGGGTAATTGAGAGCCACACAAACCTGTGTTGATGACAAGTGTATAGTTGGGATCTGGAATGCCAGAGAGTGTTACCAAGAAGGCCATCAAACCAATAAGCAAATTATATGGGTCTCCCGGTTTGAGGTCAAAGCAAACTCCACCCGTCCAGCTACCACAGCTACGACCTCACCTGCCTGGAAAATACTAGTGCAGCAGAGGCAGCCTGTGATGTATATCTCAAATCTAATTGGCTATGGTCTCTCCTTGGAGAAATAACCCATGGGCTAATGGCCACAAGCTTACATCCTCTAACAGGTTAGGGAGGATGTTCATATAGCCACAGTAGAGCCCATCATATTTAATCAAGGGGGGAGAAATTGTAAATTCAATAGGATTAACATATCCAAACATGTGGTCTATGCTGAAAGTAAACCTATCGCGGGCTGGAGAGATAGCCCTAGCGGTTAACAGCACCGCGCTCTTGCAGAGGACACCCGGGTTCGATCCCCCAGCCACCGCACAATGGCGGCTAAGAACTGTCCTGTAACTCCAATTCCAGAACTCCAGTTCCAGGAGAAACTCCAGTTCCAGGGGAATCCCGAGACCCTCTTCTGACCTCCGCGGCATTTGCACGACATGGGTGCACAGACCTGCATGAGACAGTACATTCATACACATAAATTGAAATAATAAATAAAGTATCAAAATAAATAAAAAAAAAAAAAAAAAAAAAAAAAAAAAAAATAATAAAAAAAAATAAATAAATAGTACTCTACCATAAACTATTTAGGTTGCTGCTTAAATGCCAGTGTATCTAATTGCTTGTTTCATTCATTAAGTAGGATCGAAAGGTAGTTCCTGGACAAACTGTAGCCCATGAAAGGAAACAGCCAGAGTATGTGACCAGAGTCCAAGTCAACAGCTCCAGAAGAGTGGAACCTGTTTTTACCTCTCATCCACCTGTGCCTTTTCTTAAGCCTAGGGAACAACCTGGGAAGAGGGGGGCGTGGTAGAATTTAAGGGCTGTGAATGGGTGAGTGGTGGAAACTCAGCAATGATTACTGGACACTCATTTGATCAAGCTTGAATTGAAACAAACAACCTGTCACCGCCCACTGGATGATGGGACTGTAGGTGTTTGGGCACATTCCAGAACGCTCTTGATTACTACGAACAACAGGCCTGCAATAGGTTTTTGCATGAAGGATGCTTTGACTCAATGGATTATCACTATAGCTAAAAATGAAAAAAAAAAAAACGTGAGAGAAAGATGCAGGACAAGTTATGGCAGAATGCATGATCTGGATGGGGTGGCGGTGGGGGGGAGGGAAAGGGAAATAAGACCTGAACTGAATTGGAAAAATGGATGAAGTGCACAAGCATCAATAAAATAATTAAAAAAAAAGACAAAACAACAGATGTCTCTCAGTCTTCAGAGGAGAGAAACAGCAGAAGACACTTGCCATATTTGTAAAGTTATCGTCCCACCACTATGAAGTTTCCTTGTGAAATTTAGTTTGTTCAGTAATTTTCATAAAGCAGAACCCAAGAAATTGTTAAAAATTACACCTGGGTGTGGTGGCGCACCGCTTTAATCCTAGCACTATGGAGGCACAGGCAGGTGGAACTTTGTGAGTTCAAAGCCAGCCTGGTTTACAGAGTGAGTTCCAGGACAGCTGGGGCTACAGGGAGACCCTGTCTTGAAAAGACCAAAAAAAAAAAAAATTACAAAGGAAAGTTTCACGTGCAATAAAAAAAAAAACAACTTCTCAAAAGTACTACCAAAGATTTAGATGTGGTTTCTTAAAAACTGCATAAATCGCCACCAGCCACAGTGTATATACATCAGAGGCCATGGCCTACCAATACAGACCTTGCCACCAAGCTTGATCATTGCATGTCCTTCTTCCCTGACAAATCAAGACTTAAATCCCAAGAGTATCACTTCCCAGCTCCTTTATTCAGAGAACTAGCCAATTCTTTGCTTAAATTGAGGAAAGTGGGTAGCCAGTGAAATAGTATCTATTTTATTTGTTCTGAAAAGTTGATAATTAACATTGGCCCATCGAAAAAGAAACAGTGAGCTCATTGATTGATATCCAGCTCCGCAGAAAGCTCCTGCTCCCTTTCTCCCATCAGGCACAGGTTCTTTCCCATGGCCCTGCTGACTGGTCATTCAGAGTTTTCAAGTCTTTCAGCCAATGTTCACTGATACAAGGTTAAATGAATGGAAAGTGGTTTTACATATTTACAATGAAACTGATCCTTCAGAAACAAAAACTGGCCATGCATGCTATCACATGCTAGTAATCATAGCCTTCTGGAGGCCGAATCAGGAAGATTGCCAGATGGAGGCAGCCTGAGCTACATAGAGAGATTGTCTCAATAATAAATAAATTACTTAATTAATTAATACTGGACTGCAAAACTATCCCACAAACAACATTCTTTGACATGGCATTTTGAGAACAAACTGTGAGAGTGTCAAAAAACAAAGGTCAGCTTGAATATTTACATTAAGTTAGGTAAAATGTTAAATATGGTCTAGTAGAAGAAAAATGTATCCTGTCAAATCATTAATGGTACAAGGTAGGAAGATAGATCAGTCTGCAAACGGCTCACCACACGAGAATGAGGACATGTTAGATTCCCCAGAACTCATGCACAAAAGTGTGCTGTGATGGCATGCAACTGGAGTTTGTGATCACGGCTCTGAAGGTACTGACAGGAGCATCTGGAGTTTGTGATCCCAGCTCTGAGGGTAAAGACAGGAGCATCTGGAGTTTGTGATCCCAGCTCTGAGGGTACAGACAGGAGCATGTGGAGTTTGTGATCCCAGCTCTGAGGGTACAGACAGGATCATCTGGAGTTTGTGATCCCAGCTCTGAGGGTACAGACAGGAGCATCTGGAGTTTGTGATCCCAGCTCTGAGGGTACAGACAGGAGCATCTGGAGTGTGTGATCCCAGCACTGATGGTAGAGACAGGAACATCTGGAGTGTGTGATCCCAGCTCTGAGGGTAGAGACAGGAGCATCTGGAGTGTGTGATCCCAGCACTGATGGTAGAGACAGGAGCATCTGGAGTGTGTGATCCCAGCTCTGAGGGTACAGACAGGAGCATCTGGAGTTTGTGATCCCAGCTCTGAGGGTACAGACAGGAGCATCTGGAGTTTGTGATCCCAGCTCTGAGGGTACAGACAGGAGCATCTGGAGTTTGTGATCCCAGCTCTGAGGGTACAGACAGGAGCATCTGGAGTTTGTGATCCCAGCTCTGAGGGTACAGACAGGAGCATCTGGAGTTTGTGATCCCAGCTCTGAGGGTACAGACAGGAGCATCTGGAGTTTGTGATCCCAGCTCTGAGGGTACAGACAGGAGCATCTGGAGTTTGTGATCCCAGCACTGAGGGTACAGACAGGAGCATCTGGAGTGTGTGATCCCAGCTCTGATGGTAGAGACAGGAACATCTGGAGTTTGTGATCCCAGCACTGAGGGTACAGACAGGAGCATCTGGAGTATGTGATCCCAGCTCTGAGGGTACAGACAGGAGTATCTGGAGTTTGTGATCCCAGCTCTGAGGGTACAGACAAGAGCATCTGGATTTTGTGGTCCCAGCTCTGAGGGTAGAGACAGGAGCATCTGGAGTGTGTGATCCCAGCTCTGATGGTACAGACAGGAGCATCTGGAGTTGGTGATCCCAGCTCTGATGGTACAGACAGGAGCATCTGGAGTTTGTGATCCCAGCTCTGAGGGTACAGACAGGAGCATCTGGAGTTTGTGATCCCAGCACTGAGGGTACAGACAGGAGCATCTGGATCTTTGGGTCTTGCTGTCTAGCTAGCTCCCTGAATCAGAGAGCTCTAAGCTCAGTGAGAGAGCCTGTCTCAAAAACATTAAAAGTGATTGAGGAAAATACCTGAAACCAAGCTCTGGCCTCCACATGAATACATACACATGTGCAAACACCACTAGTACACACACATAGAAACATGTAAGCACTCATACATACACAGATTCTTTTAAAAAAAAATCACTGATGCTAGCTTTTAAGAAACTGAATGTTTTCCTCTCCAATTAGCCAAGCATTTCTGACCATATTCAAGTGTCTTTCAAGTAGCTCAAAAACATTTTGTTCCCTGTGGATATGATAGACTTTGTGCTTCCACAGTAGACCAAGGGCCACCCAGACTGTATGCTCCCCACACACAGCCAGTGTGCTCAGTGTTTGGTTTCTAAATGACAAAGCCAAATCTGACATTCTTTCAGAACATAAACTGAGAATACAAGTGTTCTTTTTCAACAGTTAATAAGGCTCAGATAGGAAAATATCTTCCCTCTTGTAGAGTAGACAGAATTAAGATGATGAATGAAGACAGACCCCATTTCCTTATTTCAAGCAGCTCTAATTCAGGATCTGACAGTAGAGAGGAGGCTTGTAGGAAAAAAAGCAAAGCTTACTAACTAAATGTTTGGGTGGGGCTTTGGGAGATATTAATACTGATGAGAGTTCTGAGTGTTTCAGGTACATATTTAATGCAAACTTAAACAAGGAAAAATGAAATTCTCCTTTAAAAGTTACATGAGCACTGAATCCTAGATACAAGTTCCTAAAACAAAGTCACATGCATGAATCAAAACCACCCTCACAAGGCACCATATGACAGCTAGGATACAATATGTCAGATCAAATAAAACTCTTATGCAGTTGAAGAACAGTGTTATTGCTCTGGGGATCTTCCTGCTGGGTGAGGTGTTGGGCATTGGTTTGCGTATCTGCATTTAAAAAGATGGTCACTTAGTTCTCAGGCTCTTTTGCAGAATGCTGGAGTGATCCTGTGGTGGTTTGAATGTGTGTCCCCCATAGGCTCTAGGTATTCAGACGTTTGTCTCCAGTTGGTGGCGCTGTTTTTGGAGGTCTTAGAAGGTGTGGCCGTGTTGAGGAAATGCGTTGTTGGGGGGCAGGCTTAGTGAGTTTTAACAAGCCTCATGGTCTACAATTGCTCTCTCTCTGTTTCCTGTGCTCTTTGCGAGATGTGACCCTCGGTTTGCTGATCCAGATCCAGCCGCCACACCTCCACCACAATGGACTCTAATTCCCTGGAACAGCCAATCATAAGCTCAAATAAACTCTTCCTTTTATAAGTTCCTTGGTCATGGTGCTTTATCACAGCAACAGAAAACTGACTAATACAGATCCTCAAGGAAAAATCACTGAAGGGAAAAGCCTAAACATCCCAAATCCCAACTACATGCCAAAGTCCACCGTGAATTGTTCCTTTCAAATAGTAGCTACGGTCCACATCCATTTCACAATGGGAGCTTCCATGTTCCCACTCTAAAGCAAATTATTAAGAGTACTTTGTTGGCTTTTTGACACTTTCCCTGGAAAGCTCCTTGGAGCTCCTTTCTCTATTTGATTGTATTACATGCTTAAGCCTTTTGGAGATTGTTATAGGCATAACTCATCCAGCTGAAAAAAAACTGAGTATCCACCAGATTTTAGACATGGCAGGGCATAAATAAGATATGGTGTCTTCTCTTCAGAAGCCAATGTCTAAACCCCATTCAGGGTACTAACCCTGTTATCACTGTACCTGGGAGGTGGAGACAAGGGGATCAGCAGATCAAAGCTACCTCAACTGCATAGGGAGCTCTAGGACAGCCTGAGAGGCTACAGGACATCCTGTCTCAAAATTAAATAAGAACAAAAAAGAACATTCTTCTTTCGTCTTCCAGTGATAACAAACTTAGCAAAGTGCACTGTGTATGGGAGAGCGAACTTAATTTTATCTTTGTTTTTTCACCCAAGTCTGTGTGTTCCAAGAATGTGAAGGTTTGGTAGTTTTGTGATGTAATATCCTGCAATGTAAACAGCAATAGGGCACAAGGCACGATCATTTTATAACTGATATTTATACTTAAAGCCAGGGTGCAGCCTGGCTTCAAATATAAATGAGATGTGACGATTTTCTGCCCAATGAAGCAGGAACCCCAAACTCTCTGAGACAAATAAACAAAATGATGGCAAGTTGGCATTTAAAAGTCTGTTTGTGTCTGATAGAAACACAAATTCAGAATTCTTTTTCTTAAATCTTAAGTCTTTGTCTTTGGAATTGTAAAGGTCACAGTGCTCTTGATTGTTCCTTCTGAACAGGGGCATGCTATTGTGACAATGTTGCAATAAGACTGGGAAAGGTCAGATCAAGAAATCATATAAAATTTAAGGTCATAAATAGAAGCAGTAGTAGTGTTAGTAGTAATAGCAGTAGCTGTTGTTCTTGTAGCGTGGGATTCTCTCTGTTTTTGAGAACTTTACAATTCTGTGTCAAAGTTCAGGTGAGCAGGGCTACACTGAGGGAGCCCAGAGGGAGCCATGTGGTTGGAAATATTAAGTGTACACTAAATAGTATATGAAATCTCAAGTTAGAACACTTGGGAAAATTTTTTCCTTTTACTATTTGGCTGTGTTTTTCAGTAAATGCATAGCAGTCTTGAACTATTACTTGATTTTCCAATTACATCATTATTTTAGTAATGAGTGAGTGGTATATTGAAGTCTTTCATATTCTCTTTAAACTCAGATTTAATTCAACTTCTTACAGGTAGTTTTTGTTAGCAAAATACTCAAACTTCATTCAACAACATTTGAGCATATTAAATGTCTCAGCTTAGAATTTTGTGGTAAGAGGAACCTAAAAAGAAATTTTTAGATAATTTTGTATTTGTAGTTACAGGAAAAAAAAATGAAATCTCTGTATGCTGTAGTTTTTAATAATCTACCTCCTAGTTTACAGGTATTTAGAAATACATTTTATCATCTACGTAATAAAGAAAGCTTCACAGTTTGATATTTCAAAGCAATGTAGATACAGAATAACAAGTCCTGTTTAACTCTGTGTGGTTAATCTGTAGATCAATTTTAGCAGACCTTTAGTGAAAGCCACCCACATTTCTGTAATTGAGACAGGCAGATACCTTGGGTGGTCACTTAAATGTTGATTCTTTTTACATTACGTTCCATAGTTCCTTTTGATTTTTCTCTCCCAGGTTCAGTTCAGCTCCCCAGCAGCACCCCACGAGCTGACTTGAGCATGATTATGAAAAGAAAGGCTAAAGTGGCCACTATTTTCATTCCCCTCGCAATCATCGGCCCATGAATAGATTCTTGATCTGACATTTTCTATTCTTATTGCAATCTTTGTCACAAGAATAACTTTTTTTTTTTCCTTAAAAAAAATGTTTCATCCATGCTGTGAACGCTGGCAGTGAGGTCTGTGCTTCGACCTTCCTAATGCTCCCCCACCTGATTGGGCAGCCATTTCTCTTCTTTTCTTTTAACAACACTGGGAATTTAGGAGAAAGGTAGAATGGCCAGTCAATCAAAATGAGTCCATACAAAAGATTAAAACAGAATAGTTTACCGTCTTTCATAGATAACACTAGCCATTGAGATTCTCGGATCTTGTTCTTGTGACAAAAAAAAATGGCAAAGAAAAGGAAAAAGGCACAACATGAATCCATTCTCATGACAACAATTGTACAAGAATGGAAACCAGCAAAAACAGCCGATTCCTCTTCTAATCTGAAACTCGGAAACTTGCACCGCCTGTGGCTGTAGCTCCAGTTATCTTCAGGGAACTGTGGCAATTCTTTTTCAATTAATGAATTAAGTTAAATGCCTTCTGTGGTAAGAAAGTACCAGTCACAGGTGAATCATAATCCACAATCATTTGATTTCGACTCATTGCCCATAACTGCCTATATATTCCTAACAATAGAAACTACTCCCATTCAATGTACTAAGTTTACCAAGTAATAAAATGCTTCTGATTTGTTGGGTACTTGGGTTTTTTTTTTTTATCTGAAAAAAATGGATAAAAACATTTGACAATAAAGAATATCACTGAGATCGAATAAAAAATATTTACTAATTTCTCCAAATTTTTGGCATCCAACATAACAGTGTAGAATGAATTGGAATGTCTTTGGCTATTTATTCGCTACAATGCCAATGGTCCTCAGCAGTTCAAAGGCTAGTATAGATTCTTTGGTAGACTCTACGATTCAGTGGGTATTCCAGACTGATCTTTTTTTTTTTTTTTTGAAATCACATTTGTGTATTTATGCAGGGGGTTGGGCATGCACATGTCTCAGCAAACTTGTAAAGTCAGAGAATGATGCTACTCTGAGAGCCAGTTCTCTCCTGCCATGTGAGAGCCAGGACTCGAATTCGGGTCATCATGCTTCTCAAATTCAGGTCATCATTCTTGTTAGAAACGCCTTTACCTGATGAGCCGTCCCACAGGCCCCACATTGAAGTTCTGATTTGTCCAAAGGATAAACAACTCTAATCCAGGTGTTGTGGAACATGCCTGTAAATCCACAGGACCCAGGAGGTGGGAAGTGGAGGCAATAGGAATTCAATTTTGAGGCCAGCCTACACTATATAGAAAGACCCTGTTTATTTATAAATAAATACTAGCAACTCTTATCCGTGGTTTTATACATATATATATATATACATATATATATATATATATGTATATATATGTTTATTTAATATAAATATGTTATATATATAATATATATTATAATATAATATATTTATATTATATTACAATATATATGTATATATATTTCAAAAGCTATTAAAAACCCTAATTAAAAAAATCCTAGTTAAACTGAGATTTTGACCAAACTTACTAATTTTTTGTATACTTCGTATCATGTAAATGGATACACTAGTTTTGTGTATTTAGAATGTATTCATAACTTTTTGATGAATTAGTCAGTAACTACTTTATGATGAATCCTTGTATGTTTCCTAAAAATTTCAGGGTTTCTTTTTCCTTTCTTTTTTTTGTTTTTCAGACAGGGTTTCCCTGTAGCCCTAGCTGGTATGGAATTTACTATGTAGATCAGGGTGTCCTCAAACTAATCTACCCACCTCTGCATTCCAAGTACTGAGATTAAAGGCATATACCACCATGACTGGCCAAAAAAAAAAAAAAAATCTTTATACGTGTTTGTTTTCTCAAAGAAACTCCTAGGGAATAGCAGGGAGGTTTGGCAAGACATTCCATGCCAGTCCTCAGAGATGGCTTTGTTAGGAAGAGATTGACATGAATTGTATATGCTGGGCATTTAATTAAAGCAATTGTTGACTGAATCTAGCATGAAAACTCTATTGAACGCAAGGCAAAATTTTCTTGAATAAATTCATAGCATGGCCAGTATTTGGCCTCTGGTGGTCTTTTGAGTAAAATGACAAGCTTGCTTTTCTCCCATGGTACACTCAAAGAAAGACATTAAATAGTACAAATGTTAACCAGGTCTGACACACATTTAATCCCAGCTCTCCGGAGGCAGAGGCAGGTGGACCTCTGTGTAAGTTCAAGGCCGGCCTGGTCTATATAGTCAGTTCCAGGCCAGCTGGGACTATAGGGAGACCCTGTCTCAAAAAGAGGAAAAAAAAAAGTACAAATGTTAACCAGCTAAAGTGCATGAATATATCCTTTTTTGGTCTTTGTTTTAGGGGCAATGTAGGACTTCAACTCTTTCAGTAATGTTTTGGTCATGGAGTTGCTTCAACAATACTATGCCATAAGAAAGTCAAGGCAGAGTTACGGAATTTCTGAAGAAGAGCTCCATAAAGAAGGTCAAAGCTCCAGCCACAACAAGACATCAGAAACAAGAGAATCCCTCTGCAGTAGATAGAGTTGAGGCCAAAGCTCCACAGCTGTTGCATAATCACCCAGGATGGAGAGTTCTTTTCAAAGGCTGTAACAACATTAGCCATTTATTGTAGTTGACTGGTGTCAGAGTTAATATCCTTTAGACATTATAAAATCTATGTCTTGAGAGTTGTAATCTGTCATTTTCTTGTTCTTCCTGAAACACATATTCCTTTTTGAAGCATCCTTCTCTTTCCTGTTATGTTTTGAATATTCTATGCTGACTGTAAGAACTCTTACTGCTTGTACATTTTCTTCATTAAATGGAAAACTAAATTGGTTCAGGGTGTTTTGCTTTCTTGAGTTTAAATTTGTGGGTTTTTTTTTTTTTTAAGAAAAAGCAAATTTTAAAAAACTTTCATTTTAATAAAACAGATATGTATAGTTTGTACAAACACAAATTCCATTTTTGAACTTTCCTTTAAATTAAAATGCAGAAAGCCAAGGTGAGAATCATTTCACTGTGGCAAGAGCAGGAACATTCTAGAGCAGAGGCCCTGTAGGGTGCCAGATGAGCCTCTCTGGGAAACAAGATTAAGAGGCAGGTGGAACTCTACTGAAACAGCTTGGTGCAAAATGTCCTGACTCTGCAAAGGAAGGCTATGCATCCATTTCAGATAGAGTACACTGAGAGGCACTGTCATTAATGCAGATGAGTCCTCCTATGTCAAAATCACAGTAAATGGTCTGTGTCTCAAATAACACAAATAGTGCAGATATGAGCAAACACACCACACACACACACACACACACACACACACACACACACACTCAAGCTTCAGTTTCTATCTCCCCCTTCACTGTTACCACTTCCTGCCAAGCAGCTCTGACTGGCTTGACAGAGAGATCTAGAACACGGGAAGTCAAGGTTGACCATGATAAGCTATTCTTGGTCTGATTTGGGTTGAACAATCACATTCTCAGATACCTTTGTGGTGAGATTTACATATTTGGAATTAGAATTGGCATAACAGTGATAGGAAAGAAAATGAAGCCTGGAGAGGGTTTTTATTACATTTTTTAACAGTATGCAGATCCCAAATGTGTTCTTCCATATGTTCTTTAGGTTAGGCCAATTTTTTCACTTTTCAGTTTAAAAATAATTCTGTTTTTTCTCCACCTCAAAATCTTAAGTAATTATCTGCTATAAAATTATATAATTTCCAAGATTCTTATAACAATGTCAGAAATCAAACTTCCCTTTACATAGAACACACTAATTCAAAGCCCATGAGAGTCTGAGCATCCCAGGAGGCCAGTGGGAAGTAGTGTATTCAGTGGTGATTAGTAAGAGTGTCAGGTAATTGCCCTAGCTGACCAAGGCCTGTCAATAGAGAGCAACCACTGGCAATGTGTCCATGTATTTTCTTGTCTACTGCCTCTGCATCCAATTCCCACCTGACAATAAAGAAGAATGTTCAGGCCAGGGCGTGGTGGCACACACCTTTAATCCTAGCACTCTGGAGGCAGAGGAAGGTGGATCTTTGTGAGTTCAAGACCAGGCTGGTCTACAGAGTGAATTCCAGGACAGCTGGGGCTATGGGGAGACATTGTCTCGAAAAGACCAAAAAATAAATAAATAAATAAATAAATAAATAAATAAATAAATAAATAAAAAGAAGAATATTCAATGTGTTCAAAAGCCTCCAAAGTCATCTAGTATTTTGGAGTCATGAGGTTTTGTTGGGGTAGGGGGGCATAATGCACCTATCTAGAGATGAGAAATGAGAAAATAGATGCAGACAGTCACCTAGACCCAACCCACTCAGCATGAGTAATAATGAGTCAGGTGTTTAATGTCAGACTGTGGCTTGAAATGTGTCTACATAGTGCTATGTTTCTATGCCAGCATGTCATGATCTGACCAACTTGTTCTAAAAGATTATCCTTTGATACCTGTTGTGACTGAATTATCTTCCCCCTAAATTCCTATTTGAACCCTTTACTCCAATGTGACTATATCTAGAGACAGGGCTATTACAGAGATAATTAATATCGGGTGAGATCTGCATGGGGCCTCAAGCATTGTTTGGTGTCCAGATAATGTGTATGACATCAGGGATTGTTTACTTAGAGGATACGTGAGAAGGTGGCCATTTTCAAGCCCAGTAGAGGCCTCAGGAAAAATCATCTCATCACCACCACCTTGATCTTGGATTTTGAGGTCCATGAGCAAATTCATTTCTGTTGTTTAAACGTCCTGTCTGTGGCGTTTCCTGATAGCAGCCCTAGCAAGCTAATATAGCATTCGGGACCCAGGGAGAAACTAACATAACAGATTGGCTCTACTAGCTTTCATGAGTGCTGGTTATACACTCTGAAATCATCATAGACTCCATCAATATATATTAAGAACTATTGATGCCAGGAGGAGGCAAAGAAACAGATTGGTTAGCTTCTTGCTCCCATGGGGCTTTGAGAGCTGGTACAAAATCAGAAGTAGAATATCTGGAACAAAAAAAAAAATGTTAAAATGTCACAGGAAAACACAAAGGAGTGAGCTTGTGTGCTACAAATGAAACATATTCAGAGAAAGAAGAGCCCAGTAAGACATGATTTTGATGCAAGAGGAAGCACAAGATTTTCCACAAAAAGATATAGGACATACTTGGACTCTACCAGGCCACTTAGGCTCTTAACTGTTTACCTCTACTTTCAAATTCAGGCACCAAATTCAATACAATGTACCACCGTTTTCCCTGAGTCCAAAAGAAAATCATTGAGCAGTTTGCAATGCTATTCCCAGGGTAGATTGCATTTGAGTCTTGACTTACAGAAAAATAACCATCAGCACATGTCTTTGTTCATGTCATCCCCTCTGGCTTTGAGTGACTTCCACTGGGAGATGAATTTGATCCAAAAGCCACAGGCCCCTCAGTGGTAACCTGGGACAGGTGATTCCTGAGTCACATCAGAGTGCAGGTTGTGGAAAAGATGCCAGAATAAGAAAGCATCTTTCTGGGAGAAAGCAAGCACATTGCAGCTTAGGAAAGAAATAAAACGTGAGGACTGGGAAAATGACATTAGCAGAGTAGCACACTCAGAATCTTTGACTCCAGCAAGCAATAGAATTGAAGGATTTGGCGGGGATGGATGATGGCATGCTACACAGTGGGGACCCCTGGGTGTTGGCACGACAAACAGACTAAGTGCAGGGCACATAGCATGGTCCATTCAGGAGGCAGCAACAATGAGGTGATGAAGCCACAGCTTAGTTCAAAACCTGAAATGAGAATACCTTATCTGAATTCTAGATTTTTCTTTACTACATCTGAGTTTGAACAAGTTGATTAACTGTTTGGCACCTCCTTTTTCTCAACTGAAAAAAAATGTACATTCGCATAGTACTTATCCGCATAGGTACTCATGATAATTGAAGGAGTGAATATGTATGCAATAGATAGCCCAATTTTTGATATATGTGTTCAGTAAATGTTAGGCTACTGTTACTACTCACAAAGGATTAACTATGTACACACATGCATAAACACGCACACAATGATCTCAGGGATATCAGCAAAAATTTTCCTCTGGATTTAGCTCACAAGACTAACATCAAGATGACATAGATGGGGACAGGACCTAAAGAAATGTCCACAAAGTACCCACAGAACTCAATATCTTGAAGAAAAACATGCAATAAAATAATCAGATAATTTTGCATAGATCATGGATATAATTTAGTGGTAGAACTCTTGCTAACATGTGAGTTCCATCCCAGTACAGAGAAAAGCTTTATATCTAGAAGACCAGGAAAAATATGATGTCCTTTACAAAAGAAGTTGTAAATGGGAATCTTGTAAAGTCAGGGCACTAAGGGTTCAAGTATCAGGTCTGAAGTGTTGAGTAAGTTCAGAGACACCAGATTAGAAAGTGAACTGGAGCTTCGGGCTGAAGCATGTGACTGGACTCCAGGATGATGCCCTTCTGTGGGGAATGCAGCTAGCTGAGCATGGCCACTTAGCATTGCAAGCAAGAAGAGAAACCATTATACAGAGAGAAAAGAAGTCTTGCTAGTGTGGTGGTACCCACCTTCAATCAAGCACTCAGAGACAGAACTCTATGAATTAGAGGCTAACCTAGTTTACATACTGAATTCCAGGCCAAGCAGGACTACATGATGAGAGCCTATCTCCAAAACAATCAAAACAAGGACCTGGAGCGACTGCTCAGTGCTTAAGAGAGTTTGTTGCTCTTTACAGGACCTCGCTTCTCAGGACCCACATGGCAACTAATAACCATCTGTCCATAGCTCTAGTTCCAGGGAATCCGGCACACTTTTCTGATCTCCATGGGCCTTGAACCCCAGGTGCACCACATGCAGTCAAAACACTCACACACATAAAATAAATATAAATAAATAAAAAATTTCAAAAAGAAAGAAAAGAAGTTGGTTCAAGCCAAGCACAGTGCCACACAATTTAATCCCAGCACTTTGGAGGCAGAGGCAGGTAGATACCTGTGAGAGAGAGTCTAATCTGGTTTACAAAGGGAGTTCTAGGTCAACTAGGGCTAAAGAGACCCTGTCTCAAGAAAAATAACTAACATTATTAATTAATTAATCTGCCCAGAGACTGGCAGAAGCCTACTGTATATCAAAAGCCAAAAACAAAAAGGGGTAAGAGAAGATCTGATTGGTAAGACAGTCTCCACTAAGGTCAGGCTCCACAGAAAAGATGAGGGGGTGAAAGCCACACTGCAGAGGGGTGGGAAAGAACAAGGTGGAGACCAAAAGGAGTTCATGATGACAGACTCTTTCAGTCCACTGTAAAGAAAGAAGGAACAGTAACTAATTAAATAAGTCGCTCCACATTTGAACACTCCTGAGGAACGAGACTGATAGCTTTGTAAGGTCACTGCATCGTGGGGACATTTGGGGAGGGTGTGCATTGTTTCCCAGTATCTACCCTCCCTTTACCTCATATAGAATCACATGTAGCCTAGGCTAGCCTCCAATTAGCTGTGCAACCAATGATGGCCTTGAACTTCTGTTCATCCTTTCTCCACACTACCGAAGCTGAGATTGTAAATTCAGGGATGTACCAGGACACCCGGCTTTACAGTTGTGTATTTGAACCTAGGGCTTCATATATGCTATGCAATCATTCTATCAGCTGAGTTATATCTTCAGCCCCCAGTGGATTTTCCTTAATGTTTTAGTTGAGCCTACATTAAACTTTCAGGCTTTCTTTGTATCTAACTATAATCAAAGGACTAAGTTCTACAATAGGGTTCATGCCAGCTCGGAGCACATATCACCTCAAGAAACTCTGTGATTTCTGTGGGATCCATATTTCAGCTTCTTTCATGAAAGAAAGAAAAAGAAAGGAATTTCTATCTTGTTTGGGCAAACATTAGGTGTGCTTTTTCTATTATATTCCAAGCATAATCCTAACATTTGATTCATGATACTCAGGATGTTCTAGGGATAAGATAATGAAATCTGGACAAAACAAACAGATTCATAAGGCAGCCTGAGCCAAATTCAGACCTGATTTGTTTATAAAAGTTAAAAACAATATGCATTTAAAAAACTGAGAAGACTCAAAGGCTTTGCTTAGGGGATCTCTGGGCCCAAGCAGGATGACATTATTCCAGAAGGGTAATGCAGGCCTGTAATGAAAGCAGTGTTCACCTAACCATGCAGGACTAAGTAGACCTGTGGGGCTGGCAACAACGGGAAGCCACAGACACGTCTAGGCCTGAACACCAAGGTAAGACACGTGGGACCTGGAGATAATGCCAACTACAGAGGCTCTGGCCAGACTCGGAAAACAAAATCACTTGGGCCTGTTTATTTCACTTCATCATGTTCGCCCTCCCTAGGCAGAGTGGGAAGCTGAAGTAGAAGTGAGAGAGATGAAAACGTCTAGTTCAGAGATTCAAAGTAAGAAAAGTAATGTGAAAAGAGTTGTGACAGAACGCTGTTCAATATACAATGGGCAAAAGCACTAAAGTGGCCTCTGGGGCTGAGGGCAAGGCATAGGCAAGCACTCGAGAATTTAGCAGAATCAAGAAGAAAATTTCCATCCCCCAGGATCCAAGATGTAGACTCATATGGCTGACTTGACTCAACGTTTACAGACCATTCCATTTCCACATACTGGATATACAGTGCTAAGGTTTGATGTTCAAAATGCAGATCAACTTCCCTGCAATAAGGTGTTCCGAGTATTGGAGCTTTGCTGTGTCTATAGCCAAACCATCCTTCTTCACTTATTATTTATTTATTTATTTATTTATTTTTGGTCTTTTCAAGACAGGGTCTCCCTGTAGCCCCAGCTGTCCTGGAACTCTCTCTGTAGACCAGGCTGGCCTTAACTCACAATGATCTGCCTGCCTCTGCCTCCTGAGTGCTAGGATTAAAGGTGTGCCCCACCACACCTGGCTTCCCTCTTCACTTTTTATACCTAAAGAAAAGTTTCCATATCTTGACACATGTTGGTGTTCAAGAAAAGTGAATGGCTCCTCCCCACCATCAAGGGCCTGAAAAAGTGGAGCTAAAATTAACACCCTCAGTCTTTTTCCATTTGAATACATAGAGCACATCATTGCTACAGTTCTAAATCCATTCATTAAGCACCCATTTTATGTTCAACATTGCTCTGTATTATTATTTATTACAGTGGACAATAGAAAATAATACAAAAATAAAATTTATAGTTCTAAAGAAAATTACCCAAGAATAGGTAATAACTTGGAGAGTGATTCAACTAATAAAAACTTAGGGTGATAATCTTGTCTGTCAGTTTCAACCTTGTCAACCTAAACAAAGCCCCATAGCATCATGTCATTGCTTACCCTTTTCCTATAAACTACTCCAGACCCTAGATGCATGTAATTGAATCATGCAACCCTGGTGTTAATGAGTTCTGTGTCTTATCTGTTTGTTGATGCTCTGTCTTTATTGAAATTCTAATTAAAAAAAATATATCTCGTAAGATTTATGGAGTCATGAAGTGGACTCTCACATGTCTAAAGGATTTCAAATCTCACTCTACAGAAAAATGTTGTAATGCCAGGGCTCTTGAGCTTATTTGTGTTGAAACAGTATTGATCGTGACATCTTTGAAGTTCCACAGAACAATTTGTTTAGTGTGGATTGGAATGCTGTTCGTGAAATTCATGGTCTGTCCTGCCTCAGGAGCCTTGCTTCCAGAAACACTTTCAGAGAACGTTATGTGCCTCCTGGACTTGGCCACAAACCTAAGTCCAGGACAAACATGTGGGAAAACACACATGCTGATTTAAAAGTTAAAATGATTTAAAAGTGAAACATAAATTTTCTGAATGTTGTTGCATCAACTAAGAGCAGTGTATCTTCTATCTACATCTCCTTTAGAAGGCTTTACACCACACTTGCTGAATTCCTGCAATGACATGTCTTTTTAGTGTTTGTAGAAGGACACGGGCTGAAAGTCTGATGGATAGAGGGAGGAAAAGGTTGAGCTCGCCGTGCAGTTGAAGAGTCACATGGGTGCAGTCAACACTGTCACATGCATTAGAGAGAAAGTGGCACAAACTGAGCTGAAGGGCCCTTGGGAGCTGGGTTCTGAAGATCTTAAGAAGGCAGGTGGCCAGAGACTGAGCGTGGCCTGTCATTTCAGGCAGGACTTCTAGAGAGGAGACTCATTGCCTGCATCTGCTCTGTCCTATTCTGTGCCCCTACCCCCACCTCCACCCCCAGAGTTCAGTATCAACCCATAAGTCACAAAGGGCCCAAACTCAACTTAGAGCCAAGACCCCCCCCCGTGTTTATGTCAAAGTAACCTAAAATAAGCCAATCAGACCCATAATTATAACTTAATAACCTACAATCCCAGGGGTGTTGCTGGTGGCCAGATTGGAAGGGGATAAATGTAGTCAGGGCTCCATGGGTCTTATCCAGATAGGATCACAATGGCTCTGTGGGACATGCCTGCCCCCTGGCCTCTGGGTCTTGGACATAAGAGGAGCATGATCCAGACCCATGCTTTGAAGATGTCCCATTAGGCTGGGTCTAAAGACCTGGGGATCTAAAGTAGTTAAAGAACAACTGGAGAAGTAAATTCTCAGTAACAAGACTGTCAAAGTTTCCCTAAAGCTCGGCTCACTCATTCATCCTAAGGTGCTGTTGAGAAATTGAGACCTGCTGGCTTAGCTGCCCAGAGAAAACATCTCACATCTTGAAGTAAACATTTCAGCATATTAAGAGCAATTGTGTGGGAAAAATTAACATAGCATTACATTTAGAACCTTCTTTTTGGTCTAATGACTCTTTCTGGAGTGACAAGAATAATAGTATGCCTGGAACAAACCCACACAGAGATGCCTGAGCAGTGCTCTGTGCTTGTAACAGGAAGAAGGAGAAAGGCTGTCCATGTGTAGGGAGCTCTATGTCAGCTTCATTGGTAAAGTCAATTGTGGCCTAGAAACTCCCTGCTGGAGCCATGCCAGTGGATTTTTTGAAGCAGACCCCTTACCTGGCATTTTAAGTAAATTTCCTATATTTAATCTTTAGTAAGACAACAAACAACATGAAATATATCAGAATCATTTCATAAATATAAAAAAGATGGTTGTATAGAAGTTTGTAGACTTGGAACAATTACATGAGTAAACTGAAGGGAATAAATTACCTTGGGAGGAACAAGTGGAGGCTGTCTATTTCACATTACTTGGGCTCCTGAGAAGATTTCCCCATTTCAACATATTATGAAATGAGGTTTCAGTAACTTATAGGTAAAGGCTGAGTAAACAGCTTGACCAATCTACATCTGCAGAAATCTTACTATGCAAATGTGGCAAAATTGGCTGTATATGGTACCAAGTTCCGATGTGGAGAAGAAGCTGTTAACCAGGGAGAAAGGAGGAAGAGGCGGCTCTCCCCATGTCAGGAGCCAAGCGTCCGTGATGGAGTTGAAAGGCCACTCACTGGCGACTCTAATTTGAGTCTACATGCCACTGAATTGCATTCTTTCTTGCACTTTAATCAAGATCTCTTTACATTCCCCACTTCTCAGAGAAGGTCTTATGGGAAAATAGCAGAATGCAAGCCCAGAATATTTCATCAGCTGTTTTGTGCCAGACTGAATTTCTTCAGTTTATATTTAGAATACTTAGGTTGGCAAGACGCTCCAGAAAACAGACAGTAAAGTAGTTCTTGTATAAATTACAGTACATCAGTGTCACACAAATCACCAAAACTAAGAAATCCTAAGAATTTTATTTATAAGTTATGCTTTTTCCAATCAAAAAATGAAAACACCAAGAAACAAAAAATTTTCATGGTTGACTTCTCTCTTTAAGAAGACAAGCCATTTCAAAAAGACACGTTTCCTTATCTTTGCTAATTAAAAAAATTAAAATGTGTCCATCTGTTTTTTCTGTGTGGGCTGATGACATCTCTTTTCGAGATGTCTTTTCTGCATGTGAAAATAAAATCCCCCTTTGTTTTCTAACTAGGTATATCACCTTCTTAAGACATTATTTTTCTTCACACACCATGCAGGGGAATATCATAGTCACCCTTATTTATTGGCAAATACTCTTATATTTCATGTATGCTTTCAAGTGTTTCATTGGGAATCTGTGTCAAACTGTAAAATTTGCCACCTCTCTCCTGAACAGCTTATGAAATCTGTCAGCTCTCTGTGTAATTTACATGAACCTTAATTATGAATCAGTGTTACGTTATGAATAGAGGTGTTCATCGTTAATGCTTACAGTGCTCAGTAAGCAATACGGCTCTCAAAAGAAACGTTAGTTCTCCCCCAGCTCTTACTTCTGGGTGACGGCTCCTGTGGCTAGGCATACAGACATTTTCCTTGATCTGGTGGTCAAGTTCTAAGGAAATGATGCATGAGCTGAGGGTATTTTACATTGCAAATCAGCAAGGACATTTCTTACTGGAAAAATGAAAAGCTCCTGAGACCGCAGCTGACTGACACTATATTTTATCTGCACACTGAAACAACACACTTATCAAATGAAAGAGAAGAAGAAAAATTACAAGAGATTTGATCTCCTTTATAGCTTCTAATAGTAAAATACACTGTATGATTAATGAACCTGTCAGTTGTAATGGGAAGAATATGTAACAAGTAACTGTGCATTACTCGTTTGTGATTTTATCTTTTATAAATTCAGCCATGTGTAGTGTGATAAGATAAACTCTTTACAATTTTAAGGTAATGCTATAAAGTTAGTTGAAAACCAAAGCCGTTCTATTTTTGCCTCTCTGTCCATTGATAATTTGACTTTTAAGAACATATTTCCTTCAATCGATAATTACTCAATTAGGAGCTTATTAAGTTTATATGTCAATAAATTTCATTACCAGGTGTTTGAGGGAGGAGGAAAAATACCCTGGCATTCTTGATGCATGCAATATTTCTATAAGGAAATTTATTTTTTAAATGTATTCTTTACTGGATTTATTAGCCAATATAATATTCATGGAATTCAAGCCTAGACATGCAGCAACCATTACTCAGAAACATATGCAAGGCTTAACTTAGGGAGCATAGGATGCTGAAAATATTATTTTAATATCAGATATATTATTAAGACAGAGGGGGGGAAAGGGCAGGAGAGGAAAGGAAGAAAGGGGCCAGGCAGAAAGAAGGCAGCAAAGGAGGCGAGAAGCTGAAAGAAAAGGAGATGAATGACAGGGAAGAAGCCAGTTAGTTACAGAGGCAGAAGTGGTTGGAAGGAAGGAGATGGGTAGACAGATGAGGATAGTGTGTGCCACGTCTCCAGGCTGGCCACTGTCTCTAAACTTCCTGATATGGGGCAAAAGCGATTCAAGTGTTTTCTTCATGGAAAATATAAAACACACATGTGGCTCCCAAACGCGAAATGATTTTAAGCCCATGATGTTGGTTGATGATTTCCTCCAGATAAGATTCTTCCTGAGCATTCTTGTTAACCTTTGAGACTGGCTGGAGATCTCAAGTTAGTTGTGTTAAGAGGCATAAAATTTGGCTAAAAAATAGAAGGGCCAAATTTAAAGTATACTTATGTCAAGACAAGAAAATAAGAAGGAATAAGAGGAGGAGGAAGATTGGGAGAAGCACATAGCAGGAGAAAGGCGAAGCACCCAGTAGGTTCATTTTCATGATGTTACATGCATTGTTTCACTTACTGTTCCCATTAACACTATTTCCATTTAAATTTTGTAATTAACTGGAAATAGGAGAAGAGTAAGAAGGAGGAAAAGGACAAAGATAGGAAAAGAAACATTTATTGAGCTATATTCCAGGTTTCATGGTAATAACTTTACATAAATTGTCTCATTTACTCCTTCCATTTAAACTATGTATCATGTTTATTGTCATCTTGTTCATAAAAAACTGAGGTGTGGAGCAGAGATATCACTCATGATCAAAGAGCCAGCACTGTAGTGATACAGTCTGGACTTGAGTAGGACACACCACTCTCAGCCATAATTAGCAAGATGAGGCATAGTTTCCACAGGGAGTGACAACAGGTCTGTGCAGGGAAAGGGCATGGGTATTCCACAGCAGAAGAGAGGTCACAGGGAGGGTGGAGGGAAGGGAAAGCCCCAGGTGGAAGGGAATGTGGGATGGCATTGAGTTGCAGACCTCACCTTGTATGCCACAGACTGGCCATCCACAAAAAGCCACAGTTCATGCCCTGCCTTTTCTATAACAGGAAATCTATTTCTCATGTTTTCTTTCCTAGAGGTAGACATATTAAAAATACATGTGGGCATGAGTTATATCTCAGTTATGGGTCTTGGATGGACAGATGTTCTAGGCTATACCTTATCAAGATTTATACAAATCAGGGGCTCTGCCTTTTGTAAAATTTATGTAACCGCTTTAACCCTCACTTCTGTAGATGCAAAGAGGGGCTGAGAAATTGTATCTCAAGAGATCTTTGTGGAGATTGATTATTACACGTAGCATAGAATTATCTTCAATGTTACCAGTCTGTTGAAACAAGCATTTGAAACAGCTGATAATTTAAAAATTCATAACATAAACTGAGTTTAAAAGTATGACTTTAAACATGAAAGGATGCTGGATTTTGTCAAAGGCTTTCTCCGCATCAATTGAGATGATGGTGTGGTTTTTGTCCTTCAGTCCATTGATATGTTTGATGATGTTTATTGATTTTCGTATGTTGAACCATCCCTGCATCTCTGGTATGAATCCAACTTGGTCATGGTGGATGATTTTCTTGATGTGAGTCTGTATGCGATTTGCCAGAATCCTGTTTAGAATTTTGGCATCTGTGTTCATAAGGGAGATGGGTCTATAGTTCTCCTTTTTGGTTGTATCTTTCCCTGGTTTTGGTAGTGTTACCAAAGGCCACTAAACCAATAAAGCAAATACGGGTCTCCCTGAGTCAAGCAAGACTCCACCATCAGCACCAGCTACACCTCACCTGCCTAGAAATACTGTGCAGTGGAGGCAGCCATGTGCCTGTATATCCCAAATCTAATTGGCTATTGGCTGTCTCCTTGGAGGAATAACCCATGGCTGATGCCACAAGCTTACATCCTCTACAGGTTAGGAGATGTTATAAGCCACAGTAAGACCCTGTCATATTTAACAGGGGGGAAAAATGTAATTCATGGATTAACATATCATCCAAACATATGTGTCTATGCCAAAGTAACCTACCATAACTATTAGTGCTGCTTAAATACCTATATATCTAATTGCTTGTGCTTCATTAGTAGGATCGAAAGGTTACTCCTGGACAAACTGTCAGCCCATGAAAGGAAACAGCCAGAATTGACCAGAGTCCAAGTCAACAGCTCCAGAGAGAGTGGACTGTTTTACCTCTCATCCACCTGTGCCCCTTTTCTAAGCCTAGGGAACAACCTGCGGAAGAGGGGGCGTGGTAGAATGTAAGGGCTGCGATTGGGGTGAATGGTGAAACTACAGCGATGTAGTCTGGACACTCATTTGATCAACTTGATTGAACAAACAACATGTCACCCCCCACTGGATGGTGGGGCTGTGGGGGTTTGGGCACAACAGCCTGTAGATTGGTTTTGCACAAAGGATGCTTGTACTCATGGATTATCACTTATGCTAAAAAAGGAAAAAAAAACAGAGAAAGATACAAGACAGTTATGGCAGAATACATGATCTGGGATGGGTGGGAGTGGAAAGGGAAATATGCCTGATCTGAATTGGAAAATGATGTACGAAATGCACAAAGCATCAACAAAAATTAAATTAAAAAAAAATAAAAAAAATAAAAGTATGACTTCCCAGGCATAGTAGTGCATGCTTTTAATCCCAGTACTTGGGAAGCATAGATAGGTGGATTTCTATGAGTTCAAGGCCAGCCTGGTCTACAGAGTGAGCTACAGGACAGCTGGAGCTACAGGGAGACCCTGTCTCAAAAAGACACACAGAAAAGTATGACTTATTCCTCGAGCTATAATTTGGTATATATAAACAATTCACTAACCAATATATTGTTCCACATTCTTGGGAGAATTGTTTTAGTTGTTGTTTTTTGTTTTTTGTTTTGTCATGTATTCTGGGAAGGAATCAGTTTGTGAGATCAGAGATTTCCTGGGATGATACGAAATTTAACTGTTGGAATGTTGCCAGGCTTAGATGGAGTAAGAAAGAGAAAGCTGGAAGACATAGCAGTGTGTTGGCTGTCTGGTTTTCTTGTCTGTTTGCTTGTTTGATGCAGGGTCTCCTATAGAACAAACTCATTATGTAGCTGAGGAGGATCCCAAACTCTTAGTCCTCCTATCTCCACCTCCAGAGTGCTAGAATTACAGGCATGCCCTACCACACCTGGTTTATTTGTTCCTGGAGATCAAAGCCAAAACTGCATACACGGGAGCTAGCTGAGCATACTACCAGCTAAGCTACTTCCTCAAGCCAGGATCAGGCTTCAAAGGTCAAAATAGACAGAAGAAGGGATTCCTATAGGAAACAGCCAAAGGAAGTAAAGAGTATCTGACAGGAAAAAACAAGAAACTTCAGGGCCTGGTAACTAAAGATGTGACATTTCATGCCAGCCACAAATACACATAAACCATCACCTTCACTGTGGTTAGAATTTAAAGAAAGAAGTGACTCAAAAATATTACGTTATTAGCTGGGCATGGTGGCACATGCCTTTAATTGCAGCACTTGGGAGGCAGAGGCAGGCAGATCTCTGTGAGTTCAAGGCCAGCCTGGTCTACATATGGAGTTCCATAGGGAGACCCTTTCTAAAAAAGCCCCCCCCAATGAATATCTTATTTAGGTTAAAAAAATAGTTAACTAACAGATTATGTATATTTTAATTATGCATCCTTATATTTATTATTGACCTTATAAATCTACTCACTGTGGTATACAAATCTAAATGATACCTATGTGAAATGATATCAACACTACAGACTATTAATGTGTGATCTAACCAGTAAAAACATTGCAAGGAACAGTCAGTCAAAAATCAAAGACTATCTATGGTGAACATATATGAAACTTTATGTCTACAGAAAAGGGTATAGTGAGATTTATTATTATATCCCATATGGAACCCCAAAACACAGATGAGTTTGCAATTATACACTCTGAGACTAGTACTTATGCTCCATTGAAACCTTTACTCTTGGAGTAACAGTGTTTGGAATTTTTGTTGCTGCCTAATATGTAACATATGAGATGCACGTGGTATCTTCTTACCCTCAATTACTAAAGCAAAAATGAAACCACAGCCACATAAAGATGATCCTTTATTAAAACCCAAATGTTTTCAATTTTAGGTTGAACCTTCCTTTAGGACAATAGTAGAATCAAGTTTCTTTGGGGGATAACTACTTCCTTCTTCCCTCCCCCTTTCTCATACCCAATGGCCAAAGATTTATTTTATAGTTTTCACATACCCTCATTCAGTTGGTATATAAATAAAAGAAATAGGGCTGGAGAGATGGCCTAGCGGTTAAGAGCGCCGACGCTCTTGCAGAGGACCTGGGTTCGATCCCCAGCACCCACATGGCGGCCGAGAACCGTCTGAAACTCCAATTCCAGGAGAACTCCAGTTCCAGGGGAATCTGACACCCTCTTCTGACCTCCGCGCGGCATTGCACGTCACGGGTGCACAAACTTGCATGCAGACAATACATTCATACACATAACACTAAATAATAAAAAACAATTAAAAAAAAAATAAAAAAAAATAAATAAAGAAATAACTATAAATTAGTGAAAATTATTTCCCTTACTTGTTACATATATAGCTTAACTAAAACGAAATTTATATTTGGTAAAAGTATTAGCAATTTTGCTATCTCATGATTTCCAGCTACTTACACTTTATGTTTTTAGCAATTAATTATCATTTATGCATTTCTTACCACTTATTTTTCTCCAGTTTCAGGATCAAATCTGATAATAATAGTGGATTTGCAATTAGTTAAGTCTAGTTCTTAGTTCCTTAAGAGGTACAGCATGCATGTATAGATAAAACCACTGGAACTTTCCTCTCAGTGACTTTGATTAATTATTGTCTATTAACTATAAGCTCAATTTTATGCAGTCATAATTTTCATCTTTGGATATTATTCATACATTAATCAAAAAAAGAAATGCAGAAAAGCAGATTTTAGAATCCCAATATATGCCACCATAAGTTCGTTTGCCTTTAAGGAAAAGTGCATTCCACAGTAGAAACAAAACAAAAACTGGTTATGCATTTCTCTCAATAAATTGAGTTGCTATAGCAAGAATTCCTTTTGGGAAGAGCAAACAACATCAAGTCCCCTCTTCCATGGTCCCTACACACACAGAGGTACAATTTCTCCCAACTATAGACTGGATAAACAAAGAGTTTATTGGGCTTACTTACGTGAGTGGGTGAGCGTTCGCTTAAAGGTGTGTGGGTGCTCCCACCTGAAGGCTACCCTGGAAATTCTCCATCGAGGCATGGGTGGTAACTTCCCCACAGCCACACAAAATGGCAAGAGACCCTCCCTGTAGTTTTCACAGCTTGTTTATTTGCCATTGGAGACCAGTTGGTGGGAGTATGACTGGCTCTCCCTGCCCCCTCCTTTTCGTGGAGTGTAACAGCCAACAAGGTCAGTTATGATGAGCCTAGGTGAGCAGGTGCAGCCAGGCTTGGGAAGAAGGCGTCTGTTCATGGTCTGTCTTTCAGATGACAGTCCTATGTAAACACATGTCAAAATAAAATATTATAAATAAGGTTTTTTATGTCTCCAACACTTCCAAGGTCTTCATAACAAGTGATGGTTAACAAGTTTTTCTCACGTTGAAGGGAAGGATACACAGAGACAGAATGAGTATGCCTTTCAAGTTTTTGTTAAGGAGTACAGATAACTCTGTAATTCCAGACTTAGAAACAGCATCAAGAAAGCTTGTTATTGTAGAATAAGCTATGTAATGTCCATATCAAAAAGTCTGGGGTTCGTCTTAGTCTGCTTTGTGGTACTATGATAGAATTCCACAGACTGGGTAATTTATAATAACCAAATGTATATGGCTCAAGGTGCTGGAGGTTAAAAGTTCCAAGAGCATAACAGGGCATCTTTGAGGGCCTTTCTGCTGCAGTAACCAATGGTGGAGAGCAGAAAGGGCCAGAGAAGCTGGAACAAGGGCCTAACTACCTTTGTGATAAACCTTCAATAACTGGCCCAGTCCATAATGACATGAATCCATTCCGGAGGCCAAAAGGCTCATAACCTAATTGCCTCATTTAGGCCCCATCTCCCAATGTGGGATATTAATTTTCCACACGTGAAATTTGAGGACCACATTCAAAACACAGTAAAACTCATGTTATACTGCTACTATTGTCAAGTTTCAGCAGACCGTGCCAACATTAACTTACTTTTCAATTGCACTAGAGCTCTTAATAATGTTGGAATATCATTTTTTTTCCTTTTACCTAACTTTGAATTTCCTTTTTCTCAAACATGCATTACAGACTTCATTATATATATATATATATATTTTTTTTTAATTTTATTTATTTTTTATGTGTATGAATGTACTGTCTGCATGCAGGTCTGTGCACCCGTGTTGTGCAATGCCGTGGAGGTCAGAAGAGGGAGTCAGATTCCCCTGGAACTGGAGTTAAAGACGGTTCTCAGCTGCCATGTGGGTGCTGGGGATCGAACCCGGGTCCTCTGCAAGAGCAGTCGGTGCTCTTAACCACTAGGCCATCTCTCCAGCCCCACATTTTATATTTTAAAGACATCAAAAGTCCTAAAATTGCTTAAAGTATATTTAGTGAGAAATTATTCTAACATCTTTCATAAATGCATTCTACCAAAATATTTTTCCTTCCTTGTAGAACTCAATTTGCCTGATTCGTGTTTCTTGTTTACTTTTATTATTTATTTACTTATTATGATGCTGAGGATTAGACCTAGGGTCTCTCTCATATGCAGGGTAAGCACTGTACCACTGAGCCACATCTCCAATTTTTAATTACTAATTTCCAGATATGACCTGTTAGTAGGTAGTTAGCAAACATTGAAAAAATGCCAGAATGAATGCATGTATTAGGAAACTCCACAAAGTGATATGGAAGGTTAGATGTGGTAATGTTTTAAGGTCTGTAGCAGAGGACTCAGAACATCAAAGAAGTGTCCTCCACATGAACATCGCCACTGACATCTCTATTGCACACAGACTGCTGTCTGCCCTGGTTGACATGTGGGACCTTTGCATCAGTTGTTTCATTCAAGGTAAACACATCATTAAGTTCAATCAAATCAGGTGCTCTGCCACAAGCCCTGCACACTGAGTCTTCTTTTTTCTCCAGACATAAAATAACCATAGCAATGGGAAACAAGAGCTCAAAACTGCTGCTGATGAAAAATGAAAAAGATGGAAGGCCTTCGAATTTTATAGTCAGGAATTAGGTACCAAAGCTATAGCACAATACAATTGCCCAAACGAAGTTCTTTACCATCTATTCCTTTTGTTTCTTCGTATGTGTATGAGTGTGCTGCCTGCATGTAGGTAGGTGCACACGTGTCGTGCAATGCTGTGGAGGTCAGAAGAGGGCATTGGATTCCCCTGGAACTGGAGTTAAAGGCAGTTGTTAGCCACTGGGTGGGTGCTGGGAATTGAACCCAGGTCCTCTGCAAAAGCAGTCAGTGCTCTTAACAGCTGAGCCATCTCTCCAGCCTCACCATCTACTTTCAAACTCTTCCTTGAGGAAAAATATTCCTTTTTCCCTTTAAAGCTACCTACCATTAATTGTGGATTTGGAGATGGGGCAGTGAGTGGGAAGGGAGAGAAAGAAAATATGCCCTGTCCCAGGATACACTCACATTTCCCCATCTCCATCTAACCAGGGTCTATCTTGAACATTTGAAAAGCCTATTGTACCAGCAACAGTCACCTGTCAAGTAGAAATTTGATGAGGAAAGTAAGGGACTAAGCCTAACACAGATCTCACCCAGGCAGGCCAGATACCTGGCATATATTTCTTAAGAAAGAAATGAGTCGAATTACCTTTGCTAGTGAGGAGCTAGACTCGGGCTACTATGAGTAGTATTTTGAAATAAATATGAGCTACTTCATGAATATTCTTAACACTTCCCCAAAATTGTTTCTGTGTTTTGCAAGTACTTGTAACTTCCTGTTTTAACTGTATTTGGCTTTGGTCTTCATAGGCTCATTAACTTTGGTAGCAGTTTACCCAAGCTCTGGCTTGTCACAATCCATTTCAAAGGGCGCTTATCTTAAAATTTTAGGTATAGCAGTATTTTCCATTTGTGAAAATGCTTAGCTTTTTGCAATGATTTTCTTAAATGTTCTCCCTATAATTTCTCCACTTCTATTAATTTTCATGTCACTCATCTCCTCTTTTTTTCTGAAGCAGCAAGTGTATTATAATATGTACAGGAAGAATTCTTTTATTTGGTATGTCATTTCATGATGTAGGAAATGAAAAAGAAAAATCTATAAGATGCCTATTCCATCAATTATTTGTAATAAACCAGGTTTATATAAAAAAAAGTGGCGGATTAATCTAGAAAGACTCACATTGTATTATTTGCATGCTATATCTCAGGCATTATTAGTACTTCTGGGTGTTCACAATTGTTTTATGTAATTACTCATGTTGCTTTGTGAGCATAGCCCATAACATCACTCTAATTAAGATTTTGACAACAAGTCACACTGGTTGTTGAAATGCTTATTGAACAGTGTCAAGTGGTTGATTTTTCAGGCTAAATTCTAACATGAATAAAAATACCCCAAAGACATATGCATTTAAACTGAGAGTTTAGTTTTGACAATGATTCTCTAGTTCCTATTTACAAGGAAGAAAATAATAGGCAGATACATAGAGAAAGGTGTTATTATTTGGACCAATACATAAATAGAGTTTATAAGTAGGCATAAGGTGAGAAGTACTAGACAGGACTCTTCAGAAATATCTATCCCTGGAATTTCATCATTAGAAATCAAATCATGATATTTTTCAGTGCTTTAGGGCCTTGGCTGTTCCATATTAAAGTTATTGGAAACTATGATCCCTAATGGTCTCATCAACTATAGCATATGGAAATCAACAGACAGATGGTAGAGTAAAGCCTTTAGAAATGGGGTGCACAGAGGTACCTGGTGGGGGATGAGGGTAAGAATCCCACACCCCAGTGTGAGCGCTGCTTGCCACTGAACATGGTCAGTCTGGACAGATGATAGTTAAATGCTTTTGAAACTGAGCGTGTTGTGCTTCAGGTAGTGTAAATTTGAAGGCGGGTATCTTCATGTAATCATTGAATGCAAGCAAGCTTTTGGTTTCAGAATTTTTATGTGCCAAAAAACAATAGCACTGCAAATTTATATTTATGGAGATGAATTCAAATGAATCAATGCCAATCAATTTACCAGTATTATTTTTTTCTTTTTCTATGGGGAGAACTTACAGAGAAAATCACTACAGAGAACAACTTGGAGATATGAATGCTGGATGAGCTACTGAACACATGGAACTGAATGATGAGACAAATTGTTGGCAGCTGTGTCTCGCTGCTGGAGTGAGAGTCTCCAGATAGATGAAGGAAGGCTACAATGATCCAGATGGTGATAGATTAAAGTTGAAGATGTCAGCACAAAATCCTGTTAGCCTAATGTGGACACAAATAGCCATATATGGATACTTTATAAGTAGATGTGCATACATAGGTTTCTGTGTTCAGTGTATATCCTTGTTCTGAAAGCTGAGACAGCCAAGGAGTGATGACACTTCCGAGCCAAGGAACACCCCAAAAGCCAGGATCTTGTTTCTAACATCATTCCTGAAGGAATAGACTCCTTGAAGAAATGGCTGGCCTTTGAGCTGAGAGAGATAATAAATAACTAGATGAGCCTGGAGCATACTGTAGCACCAGAGAACGAGGCAGTGCTGGAAACCCAAGTAAACAACCCCTGCCCCATGATGAGTCAATAAAGTCACCTAGAGGAGATCCCATCAGCTGTATCTGGGGCAATTGATGCAACATTAATGAAGTAATATTGAAATAAGGTGCAGCCATAAAATATTCATGCAGTGATAATAATATTATTAATTGACTGAGGAAATGGGAGAGATTTCCAAATAATCTGTGTAGCTTCTCTGGCCTCAACCTCTTTCCTTGTGGGCTTAGCACAGCAGTATCCATTCAAAGAGTCCAGTCTGGAAAGTGAGAGAGTAGAGAATCTTCAGAGCATGAAAACCTGCCAAGCACTACCTGAGCTTGGTGACCAAGGTCAATCTCAAGAGTGATCAGCCAGCCTGATAGCCACTTTAGTTCTTAAAGATTTATCTGTTTACTCATATTTGTGTACACCTGTGAGAGTTTATGCACACTCCATGCATGCAGATGCCCATGGAGGCCAGAGGAGGGGGTCAGATTCCTCAGAACTGGAGTTACAGGTGGTTGTGACCTGCTTGATGTGGGTGCTGAGAATTGAACCCCATGTCCTCTTCAGGAGCAGTAAATGCTCTTGAGCACTGAGCTATCTCTCTAGCCCCCTAACCTGTACACTTGATATAGTATGGAAAGGGTAGAAAATAGAAGTAGGTTAAAGCATGCAAAATTGGAGTTTTGTAAGATGAGTAAGTCTAGAGATCTAATGTACACCAGGTGGTCTGTAATAGCCATTCAGAGAATGTATTAAAAGGCTAGCTATTGGGTGCTCTAAGCACATACACACAGAAAAATAATTACTGATGTTGATAGGCATGTGAGTATATTTAAGAGTAGAAATAATTTCACTACCTATGTATTTATGTATATAAATATTTAGGTTTTCAGTGATATCACGCTGAACATATCAACATTATACACAATTAAAACTCAATGAAAATCTCACATTATTTCTGTAATCTTCATTGCACATAAACCCAGACTAATCATAGGAAAAACTTCAGACAAATACTAATCATGCTACCATACCCTTGACCAATACTAATCAAAACTCTTAAGATCATTGAAAACAAACAAACAAAATCTCAGAAAAGTTTATATCCATGAAAAATACCAATTAAGACATACCAATTAAGTGTATTTGTAATTTATTTATTATCTCTCTCAGCTCAAAGGCCAGCCATTTCTTCAAGGAGTCTATTCCTTCAGGAATGATGTTAGAAACAAGATCCTGGCTTTTGGGGTGTTCCTTGGCTCGGAAGTGTCATCACTCCTTGGCTGTCTCAGCTTTCAGAACAAGGATATACACTGAACACAGAAACCTATGTATGCACATCTACTTATAAAGTATCCATATATGGCTATTTGTGTCCACATTAGGCTAACAGGATTTTGTGCTGACATCTTCAACTTTAATCTATCACCATCTGGATCATTGTAGCCTTCCTTCGTCTATCTGGAGACTCTCACTCCAGCAGCGAGACACAGCTGCCAACAATTTGTCTCATCATTCAGTTCCATGTGTTCAGTAGCTCATCCAGCATTCATATCTCCAAGTTGTTCTCTGTAGTGATTTTCTCTGTAAGTTCTCCCCATAGAAAAANACACACACACATATATATATATATATATATATATTAAGAACAAATTCACTTAAAGTAAATTTTTAAAATTTTATAAAGAGTGTAGCTCAGTTGTAGAGAGCATGTTTAGCATACAGATGCAGGAGGCCTTGGGTTCTATTCCTTGTACCAGAAAAAGCATATAACTACATTAGGCTAATCACTTAACAGTAGTTTAGTCAAAAGCACACATGTATTGAGATTACTGTACACCATGGCTTGACTCTGAAGTGTCTCAGAGAGGCTTGTGATGTGAATGCTTGTTCCCAAGTTGGTGGCATTAAGAGGGCTGTGGAGCCTTTAGGAGGTAAAACCCAGATGGCAGTAGAGGTCACTAGTGGCAGGTTTGGGAGGTCAAACCTGCCCTCCCATTCCATTTGTCCGTGCATCCGTCCCTCGATGAGAGCTGCTCTGTCTCTTCCACACCCTACATCATGAGGACTGAGTCTTCTGAAACTATGAACCAAAATAAAACCTTCCTATCTTAAATTGTCTATGTCAGGTATTTTGATCACAGAGATTCAAAATCATAGTTCTAATTCATGCCTTTACACATGATGCAGAATCTCTAAATGTCCTATTCACTGAAGCATAATTTAAAACTAACATCCAGTACTTGTAGATCACCACAAACAAAGATCTCTTGTCTATTGAGAACTGTGCTTTATTTCCTAAAATTTACTTCAAAGACTTTATGTACTCAGCCCTAGCCATTAACCCAGGAAAGGAATGGCAGTGACTTTGGAGGTTTTTGTTTCATCTTCATTGAGAGCAACCAGGTTTTCTTAAATGGACTGGGATTGTAACTGAGCAGTTGATGTGTTATGCACAGTCATGTGCATGGAGTAACATGCAAATGTCCTGTTGTCTACTGATCAGTAAATGTTGGTTTTATTGGCAATGACACAGTGTAGATGCTATGTTAGCTAACATATTTAGCTCTCTGAGACATAGTGGGGGGGGGAAGAGTCCTGGATTCACATCTTCCAATCTCACCCTTTGAGACTCAACAGTACAAGTCACTTTAACTTTGAAAAGCACGTGTCCTGGTCTGTATACAGACAGGGTAAACTGGCAAGCAGGTTTACATAATCTACAAGGAGAATCAGACTATGGCTAGCACCCATGGATTCAACAAACTGGGGATTAAATGAAAATTTGTGCCTGTGCTGAACAAATGCAGACTTTATTTTTAGTCATTATTCTAAAATCAATAGTATGTATTAAGTATTCATGTAGCATTAACTGTATAGACATGATTTAAAATGTTCAGGGAGGAGTACTCAGATTCTACACACATGTAATGCCATTTTAAATAGGTGGTCTGGGCATCCATGGACTTTGGCACTCATGTGGGGATCCTAGACCCCACATGAGTAATTCCTAGACCCTGCATGGTAATTCAGTGAACTATTTTACCTGATCAAAGGCTGTTACAATGACTTCAACCTCAGTGTAAGGCTACCCTTATTTCTAGATATAGTACCCCCGCCCATCAAACAGTAGACACTTCATTGCCTCCATCACACAGAAGGAGAAGGTGAAGACATACCTTCCTAGGAGGGGTGTGGTTACCTTTGAAACCTCAAAGAATAACAAATGGTGGGTGTCATCTTAGAGAGTATTAGAATGAAAAGAGTTCTGGTCCATCTGTCCATACAATTTCCTCCAGTTCTGATGCTGTAACATTCAAGAAATGTAGGTTAGCTGGAAAATGTGCAAAATAAGGAATTTAAATAAAGACAGGGACTGGAGAGATGGCCTAGCAGTTAAGACCGACTGCTCTTGCAGAGGACCGGGGTTCGATCCACAGCACCCACAGGCGGCTGAGAACCGTCTGTAACTCCAATTCCAGAACTCCAGTTCCAGGGGAATTGGGAATCTGACACCCTCTTCTGACCTCTGCAACATTGCACGACACTGGTGCACAAACCTACATGCAGACAGTACATTCATACAAATAAATAAATAAATTAATTAATTAAAATAAAATAAATCTAAATAAAGACAAGGATCTAAGACCATAGTTATTAGTTTATAAAGCTAAAATAATTTTATATTTTCATAAATATGTCTCTGAGATACTGTCATTATGAGATGCCATTAGAAGTTTACATAATAGTATATAAATACATAAATATCAAATGTATTCCACTCCATATAGTAAGTTATTTCCAGATACTCAAAAAAGATTTTATTGAATTTTTTAATGCTATGCTTCTTAATCCTGTTAACTATGTGGTCACATTAAGCCATTTAATTACTAGGCATCTACTCAACACATTTCTGTTCCCTAACTTACAAGAGTTTTATTAATATTTTCCGAAATGGAATTTCTACTGACTTCCATTAATGTTGAATGTTTATTTTCATTGTAACTAAACACATAAAATATTAAAAAGAACACTGAGTGAGAAATGCAGAGACCCTGTGTTGCTTTGCGGGCACAGGTGCACGCGGTGAGCTGCACAGAATCATGGGATCCCCGGAGAGCTCCTGTTCCTGTTTCATCTTCATTCTATGTATGCAACACAAGAGTGGATATTTGATGGCCAGATTCTATTTCTCATAATTTTTCACTCATTTTTACATTTTTTCAGTTTTTTAAATTTGTGTGTACACATACAAGGGAGGTATACAGACATATGTGGAGGTCAGAGGACAATCTGAGCTAGTTGATTCTCTCCTTCTATCACACGGGTTCTGAGGAATTGAACCAAGGTCTCCAGGATTGGCAGCAAGCACATTTACCTGCTGAGCCATCCAGCTGGCCCCATGTTCCACTCCTCTATTTCCTACAGGAAGCTGAAGAATGCCTGTTTTCAGAGCAGATTACATCAGTATCACATTTAGGGGTTATTTGATATTACTGGAGTCTTTAAGAAAAAATTTTAAAATGTCTGTTATTTTTATTTTATGTGTATGAGTGTTTTTATTGCTTGCATGTATAAGTAAGCCTGTGTCATGCAATGCCTGCAGAGGTCAGAAGAGGCTGTTGGATGCCCTGGAACTGGAGTTACACACAGTTGTTACCTGCCACATGGGTGCTGGGAATCAAACCTGGGTCCTTTCAAGAGCACCCAGTGCTCTTAACCACTGAGCCATCTCTGCAGCCTCTTTTAAGGAGCTTTGTGGAACAGTCTTTCAGATTTGTTCTCTGGAGTGGAGATATTGCTCAGTGGCAAAATAGTTGCCAAGTATATGGATGCAATCACAGAATTGTGGAGAGAAATTCTGAAGTGTTATTCTTCAAACTCTGTTTTCCAAGGTAGGTTGTATAAAATAGAGTTCCTAAGCATGGGTCATCAGAAAGACGTAACTTTAATAATGTTCATCCAAAGTAAGAAGAAAAGATTGAAGCCTATGGCCTTTGTTGGAGAAGTTAAATGCTGAAAACAGCTTTCTCCTTTGGGGTGTTCTCTTGAGGAAGCACATCTGGCTGTGGCTAGATAGCAATGGGGCACACATTCTACTCAAAGTACATCACAAATCCAATGTCTCAACAAATGTCTAACAGTGTAGCAGTGTACTTGGAACAAGGCCACTAGGAAAAAAAAAACAATTTTTTTACCATGACATTATTTTTTAACTTTATTTTTATTGAATTTTTGTACTTTTCACACAATATAATTTGATAGTAATTAGATCCCTCCCTTATCCGCACCTCCTCCCACTGCCCCTACCCAATTTAATATACTCTCATATATATAACACAGCCTATAGAATCTGATTTGAGTCCCATCCCTTTAAGACACTGACAAGGCCTCTATTTTAATATTTTTATACTCCTTATATTTTGTATGTCTACTTGGATAAGCACATTGTTTAACACTGGGAACACATCATAAATTTTATCAGATTAATGCTCCCGTATTAGCAGTGATAAAATATATTATAGTTGTGAGACAGGTTCTTGCTGATGGCCAGGTTGAACTTAACTCAAGCAATCTTTCTTCCTGGTCTCCCAAATAGCTGATAATATAGTTGCATACCACAGCACCAGTTGAATTTTTAATTAACAAGTAATTAGCAAATTTCCTCATCTTGTTATATAAAGAACTAGCCTCAAACTCTAGTCACCAAATGTATTCATTCTCCTTAGTATCTGGACCAGAACTGCCTCTGTCCAAGACTACCCTACTAGAGGATCACTACAAGGAGAGTAGCCAGTGTCTCTGGAGAGCGCCTGCTAGAACCCTCTCCTGGTTCCGAGGTGTCTATAAGTTCAGGGAAATCTCCATAGTCTTCATCCTGTGTGTGGCTGGAGGGCTCAGCTTCCCTGATACAGGAAACAGGAGTATTCGGCTGTTCTCGCTTAGAGAAGCTCTAAGGACAATTGTGCAAAAACCTCAGAGAATGCGCATATGATCACACCAATTAAGCTTTTCTGATCATATTCTCATTATATTAGTGTACAACAATATTTTTTCATATTTCTATCATATCGTTATCATTCTATCATTATTAGTACTGAAAAATATAATGAGAGATTCCAGAGCAATAGTCCCAGAATCGTGATAACCATAGCTCTCTCAGTGCCATGGTTACTTAACTTTCCTCTGCCTCAATTTCTCTGCCACTCATATGATAATGGTGCATTTGTAGAATTGCATAAAGGTGAAGCCAGTGAAAACTGCTGGAAAAAGAACAAAGAAAACAAAGCACTCGAAACTGTTCCTGCCATCCAAGAATTACTAACCCATGTTAAAAGAGTATTTGAATCATCAGGAAATAATGATGACAGCTTACAGATGTGAAGTCATTAAACTCCCTGACTTTGAAACATATTATGAAGTTATTATAATCAAAGATTAGTATTGGCATAAAAATAGGCACATTGACCAAGAGAACATGGTAAAATAAAATCTTTAAAAATTATGATACAGCTCTGAAATGACATAAAGAATTTTATTAAGAAAATAATCACTTTAATTATTTGAAGTACCAAGGCCATTTGTTCTTTTTATATTTTCTTTGCAGTATGTTTCATTTCTAGTTATAGAAAAAGGACCACATGTCTCCCAAAGATTTTTATGTTGGCTTCTTAAATTATTTTTTTCAGGAGAAGTAGATCAAAATGAATGGACAAAAAGTATGACAAAAAGTATACATAAGCTGAAAAAGTTATATAAATATTTCCTTTAAAGTGTTAAATCTTTGAGTTATTAAGATCTACTCAGCACTATTTTCCTTATAGTTAATGATTACCTGCCCATTGTAAAATGAAAAATATTTGTTTGTGAGGCACTTTTTATTTACTGTCTGTTTATTATTTTAAAAAGCCTATGAACTAGACCACACAGCAATTTAGTAGACAAATCACTTCGTATTTTTGAGGGAAAAATGCTTTTTAAAGACTATACAAATATATATTTAGAGACTACATATTAGAAAAATAAAAGTAGTTCATTCTAAAAATGTAATCTGTGCCAGATACTGCAAAACACTGAGAAAAAAATTTGTCCATTATTAAAGATTCCAGGGCATTTTGATTAATCAGTTTACAGGGAGAGGAAGTTAAAAATGAAACAACACTTAGTTTGGGGAAACAGTTTGAAGTTTTAGAAAAGAAAATATAGATGTTCATTCCTAAGAATCCTAAGAAAAGTATATCTGGAAGTTCAAGGAGAGAGAGAACAGAAAAAATAATTTAATGGGGGAGGGTTTCTCTTAATATTTATACCTAGGAACTTCTCAGTTTTGCTAGAGTAAAAAGAAAGTAAAAAAAGCCCAAAATCTTTACTAGAAAAGAAAACATCTGAATGACTACATTACTACTTACAGATATAACTGGAAGGCTTCATCTAAGCCAAGAAAACTAAGTATTAAGCAAAGTTTATTTATTAATAGTACTTATGAAAAAATAAGTCCATGTTTCAGATAGCGTGTTGGAGTTGTTACCATTAGTCACACAAGGATTTTACTGTGCCTGGGCTCCAATTTGGTTTTTCTTGTTTTAAATGCAATAAATTAGCACTTTTAGCAAAAGCCATTTTGCTATTTTAAGAAAATACTATTTTACAGACAATCAAAGACAATTAGAATGCATACTAAAACTTCTATCTTGACTAATTATGCATGCCTAAAGAAGTCAGTCTGTTAACACCCCGAGTACTTAACCCAAAAACACCAGCCCTGGGTGTCAGTTTGCTGCAGTGTCAGCTCAGGAAGAAATTACACACCAGATTGTCTACCATGCAAATTTGAACCAATGAAGAAATGTCAAATACTGAAGAGTCTCTACAGTTAACTTGCTTTGGTGGGTCTTATTGGTGACTCATATTTATAAGAAAAATGATACAACTATATCCATCTTCTGAAAGAGTTACTTAGACAGAAGGAATCCAGCAGCTAGAACTTTCCAACAAGACAAGTGAAGACATCAAGTCTGTACATCAGGCAGTAATTTTGTAACCAACCACAGGAGTGGAATCTCTGGTCTTCACATGACACCAATTTGGCACTCTCTGGATATTATTACGTTTATTTATTTGATATGAGATGGGGTGACTTTACTGGACCATATCTCTTCAGACATGCAAAATTCCCATTGAAGTGAAGAACTCTTCTGTTTACCATTGACGTTTCCCATCGCTCTGTTTATCATAATGCAGTCAATGGGAGCTCTGAGCATACAGGAAGGAGGCAGCCAGCAAAATCAAGCCCCAAATACTAGAAATCTGGAGAAAGGCCAGTAACAAACTGGCATGAAAAAGGAATTACCATCTTGTCTTTACAGCTGGTCTCTTCAAATGGAATGGGAGACTTACAGAAGATGCACTACAAAAATGGTACCACTGGGCAAGCACAGGATGGGAGCCATACAGCTGTCAATTTGCCCCTGGGGCCAGGGGACCACTTTTATCAACCCTTTATGAAATTAATTAATCTAAGGGAAAGTTGAAGCGAAGCGGAATTATCATGAAACTAAAATTGTGTGCAGCTTGTGAAGAAAATGGTAAGTTCAATAATTCAAAAGGAAACAGGCAAGAAAGCTGATCTTAGCCACATTACATCATGAGATTCCCCCTAAGCCACCCACACCCACCACAAACACTCGTTTTCTGAAGGGCAAGATTGTCTCAAGGTCTTATCGGCACTAACTGCATTACCAAGGCACAGAGAATACAATCAGATCTCTCCCCTTCATAATGTAGATGTTGTCTTTTTAAGGCAAGCTTGATTATATTCTGAATAGGTCAGTCTGTGTGCCTGACATTTCTCCTCAGTTTCCTGTGACCTTTTAATAAGAATGACTTAGTTTGCACTGCAGAAAATGGAACTGTCCCTTTTCAATCAGTGACTATGAGAGCACAGTTTGAACATATCACATTTTCTATACTGCTTTATTACTCATTCAACAACAAAGTCAACGGAACTCTTCCTTTAAAAACAAGGGTCCTATTTGGCTTTAATTTTACCATCTATCACTCACTCACCTACGTTTGTAAATATTTAAACAAATGTGCAGTCACATTTGCTCAGGGAAAGTAACAAATTAATATAGTCTCTGTTGAGCAAATCTGACTTTTATAATGTATGCTTAAACAGATGTCATCTTTGAATAGTATTGTAGAGAATTATTAACATGAACCTACTGTGGTTATACGAAGCCAATTATCAACAGCAATCCAATTTCTGAAATTCAGAAAATGTTCCTCTTTATTAGATTCCAGTGACAGAGGATTCAACTACACAGATTGCCAGTGCTCAGATAAACATGAGAGTAGCCTCAGGCCCCCTGTCAAATGCTGTAAGTGCAATACTTTAGGGGCCAGCCCCTGAGTTTCCCATTAGAATACTGGTAAGTCTGGGAGACTCACAACAGGTGCCCATTAAGTGTGACCCTAGAATTTGACAAGGCCACTTTCTCAGCTACTACAATGGAACGGGGTTTCCCAATGTGCAGATCCTATGTTACTATGCACACAAGGGAAGCACAGGAATGGCTGTACCAGACAGAACAAAGGCAGCACTCATTAAGGGACTTCTGTGTTGTTTAACCATCAGGTGAACCAGAAATATGTATTCAGAGCTTACTATTTCAGGTTCTGAACCCTATTCTCACACCCCCTATGTGAATGGCTCTGTGCCTGCAGAGCTGAGGGCACTGGTTGGCAGCCAATGCAGAAAGGCACTAATGAGAACAGAATGGGAAGCTGTGGTAATGAGATAGGAACAAAGCTAGAATGCCCTGGTAGAGAAACATGACTGAGACCAGGACTGGACAAACTTCCTACAATGCTCAAGATGGTCCACACAAGGGGGTTACAGACCACATGTGATTATCACTACATTTTGCATGTGTGTGTGTGTGTGTGTGTGTGTGTGTGTGTGATTTGTAGGTATACATACAAACACCTACCATTTGTTCATGTGTAGGGGTCAAAGGTCAGCTCTGAGTGGTAGTTCTTGCCCTTTACCTTTTGTAATACTTGGTCTTTTTGTTGTTTTTGCTGTTTTGCTCATGTCTGTGCCATGTCTGCCAGCCCTCAACCTTCTGCAGGCCATCCTGCCTCTCATTCCTATCCCCAGGGAAGAGCTGGGAGTGCAAAGGCTCATGATCCAAGTCCAGCTTTTCCAGGGGTCCTGAGGATTCAAACTCATGTCCTCACACATACAAGGCAAGTGCTTTTACCTCTGAGCCATCTGCTAAGCCCTGCATTTTGTTATAACCCTTTCATAAAAGCCAAGGGCCTTATGAGAGCAAGACTGAAACTAAAACCAGCTTTGGAGGCTTAATTTCTCAAGTCCTTGATGCTCAAAGAGAAAAGTAAAGAAAGAAAATAATAATACACTGAGACTCAAGGGAGAAAGTCAAGGCTAGAAGGGATGATGTGTCCTATGAGGAGAGAGGGGTGCTACTGTGAAGGCAGAAGAAAGCCACCGGAGACCTTTGAACAAAGAAGACTAGATGATCCAGTTTGTTTTCAAAAGGCATTTGCCTCCTAGGTAGAAAATTAGCAGGAGTGGTACCCAGGGTGGTACCCAGAGCCTACTGAAACTGAATCTGGGAGAGCAGCAGCAACAGAAGCAGGAAGAACGAGGACAGGGACAGGGGCCGCAGAGCTGGGGCATCCTCTCTCCGATGGCTCGGGTATCTGTTGCCTCTGGCTACCACTTATTTTCAGCTTCCAAGAACCCAGTTGTGACTTCACCATTTTCCAATTCGCTTTTACTAATGTGCCTGTTTGAGCAGTCATACTGATTCAGGCACAACTGTCGATCTAAAAGTACTTGCCTGTTTATGACATGCCAAAAGTCTTAGCACAGGATGTTGCTTTCCTTTCTCCCATTCTCTTCTTTCTTCTGAAAAGGGAAATCAACTTGATTAGACATGCCTGGACAGAGGGGAAGCAGAAATCAAAGGTTCACCAGCTCTAGGCTGTGACTCACCATTGCACTTACTCCCTACCTTGCCCAGAAGACTGTCAGTAAGCTTCTGCCAAAACTGTCCCTCCTACAAAAGTGAGCTCAACTCACCTTTTCAGTGAAAGCCTTTCTAGAACCAGAAGCATTTACCTGCTCTGATGGATGTAATGGACAGTCATAGGTACACTCACTTGTATCTGAATCTCCTTCATGGTCTAAGACCACCCCCTCCAAAGAAACCTAGTCCTCAGTCTCCCATACAAATTCTCAGCAAAGGGCATTGACTTGTATCAGTAGGGTGCATGCTCTGGGGTGCTGCCTTCAATAGGACTGTCTTGGGTGATGCTGAGGAGAGAATCAGCAGTAGGATCAGCCTTATGAAAACACATCCCCATGTATGATTTGTTGCAGTCAATATTACAAATGGGGACACTTTACAAAACACTTTCTCTGTTCACCTGTGAAAGGCTAAGGAAATCCCCACAATGTCTTCATTTTAAGCGAACCAAATTCAGTGTCTTATACATAATCTCATTCCCCCTAAAGGCTTTATTCAATGAACAAAAGTAACTAGGTGTAGCCAAATGTATCTGGGGGCATCCAGAGCTCTGACTTTCCCCTTTGGAAAGGAGTGAAGCAGATTAGCCAATTAAAGACTGAAATCTTGTTAAAGGGTGTTTGGTTATTTCCTTAGTTCCTTAATCACAAGGTCTGTTTTGTATTTTTTTTCTACACAAACTAGTTTCCTGGAGCACTTTGAAGACAGTAAGAGATTCAGGTATTCCCCACAGTAGAACCGAGTTAGGGCAAGAGAAAGCTTCCATTATTAGCGATGGATGAGATCTATTAGCACTAAACCCCAGCTCCTTGAACAAAGAAGGCAACCTGGAGTTGGGAAGGAAGAAGGGAAGCAGTGAGTCATTTCTAAAGGACTGACAGGTAGGGATGGTTTGGAGTAACCTCGAGCATGCACAGTGGGTCACTGACCAGAAAGGGAATGGCCATATCCAGATAAGGGCTATCCCTCACTGCTACATGTTGGTGGGCAGCTATCACGCTGCACATGTCAACGACAAGCTGAGCTCAGGAGGAATTAATATCTTGGAAACCGTTGTCTTACACATAGGCTTAAAATCCTGGCCTCTCTTTAGCTTACAAGCTTTTCCTTGTAAGCCCTATTTCCTTCAGCTAAAAAATAAGACCAATAGGGGCTGGAGAGATGGCCTAGCGGTTAAGAGCGCTGACCGCTCTTACAGAGGACCCGGGTTCGATCCCCAGCACCCACATGGCGGCTGAGAGCCGTCTGAAACTCCAATTCCAGGAGAACTCCAGTTCCAGGGGAATCCGAGACCCTCTTCTGACCTCCACGGCATTGCACGACACGGGTGCACAAACCTGCATGCAGACAGTACATTGATACACATACAGAAATAAATAAAAATTAAAAAAAAAATAAGACCAATAGTAATATGAGATGATTAAGACTATAAAATAAAGGACTATATGGATGGCTCAGAGCTTAAAAGTGCTGGCTGCTTTTCCAAGAGAGTCCAGTGTTCATCCCCAGCACCCATGCCAGGAGGTTCACAACAGCTTGTAGCTTCAGTTGCAAAGGATCTGACACCCACTTCTGACCTCCACCAGCACCTACACATACATGCACCTACACACAGATATACACACATATACATGAATAAAAATAGGACTATCAATAAGTTGATTTTCTTTATGTAACTTTAGTATTATGTAAACTAAAAGATCTAAGAAAATAGTTTCAAGGAGCATCTTCAAATTTTTGCTGAGTCACATTTTCATCTATGTAAATTTATTGTTTTAGTTTGCAATATTGTGGATAGAACCCAGAGTATACTAGGCAAGAATTCTGTCACAGAGCTAGATTCCAGCCCCATACCAATTTAAATCCTCCATCAATTATAGCCCAATCAAGGGGCTATAATATAGCCCATTTGTTATATTTTACTTTTATAACAATCGAAAAATGTCTGTCATATAATTAAAGAATATAAACTCTGACCAAATAACACATGAAAGAGTATTGACGAGTTGAGAAACTGATAACAAAGCATGCAGATTTGAATATGAAATGCCCTCCAAAGGCTCCAGAGCTGAGCACTTAGACATAGTCCCAAACTGGTTGTGCCACATTGTGAGATTCTAGAAATCTTCAGGAGGTTCAGCCTAGCTTCATTAAGGTCACCCATGCACATTCCTTTGGAAGTCCTATCAGGTATCTGGAGCCCTCCTTGCTGTCTGCTTCCTGTCTGCCTCCATGTGGGGAGATCTTCCTTTACCACATCTTCCTGCCCTCCATGGTTTTCTTGCTCAAGTTTGAGGGATCAAGAGACCAGGACTGAACCCTCTGAAAGTATCACTTAAAATAAAACTTTCTCCCTTTAAGGTGTTTCTGCCAAACATTTGGTCACAGCAATGCAAAAGTAAGATTCGATTGAGAAATAATGTGTGACCTATGGAAAAAGTTTAATAACAATAAAAAAAAATTAAAAATAAAAGCAGAAAAAATGTAATCAATAAATCTTCCCCTAATAAATAGCTCCTATTTACTCTTGTTTTGTGTTTGTATATTTATTTCATTTGGAGGAAAGGATGTTTTAGTTTGGAGTTTGTTTCTTTTTTTCTTTCTTTCTTTTCTTTGTAGCAAGTTAGATGTAAGATAGAAATTTAGCTAATTTGTGCAATGAAGGGAAGAGGTATCCGGTGGACAGTCATCAGAATTGTGCAGCTGCCCAAAATGCTCTGAAGAATCAGCTGTGCTTACAGTCTCTAATTCTGACGGTGAAATGTTTTTGGCCCAGATAACACAGTATTTGGTACACAGAAGCAAATCAAAACATATCTGCCCATGTAAATGCCACTAAAAGAAGCAAATTATGTGGAGGTGTTTTTGTTCGTATGTCTAACTACAGGCAGCTTAAATTGAAAAGAATCTCATTATCTCAGACTACCATATGTGTATGTGCATAAGTACAAGGAAAGAAAAACAAACTCAGAACATGGCCTCACTGGTAGGATTGTGAGAGCCAGTCTGCTCTTTAATAGAAATATTATGTGCTGGCTTTAATGTTTATGACAACCATGCTCAACCCATGCAAGTCAGCAGAAGAATATAGCATTTACTTTTTATGACATGTTTTTATTTATTAAAAGATAAAGAGTGGTTGTGTATGCCTCTAAAGTCATAACTGGCTGAAGCAGGTGAGAACCTGGACTCCCAAAAGATAATTTTTAAGATGGAGTTAACAAAGTACCTGTACAGTTTAAATATTTCTTGTTCTACTGCAAAATAAGATAATTATAAGTACTAATAATGTACTATTAGTATAATTTTTTTAACATTTTGAATGACCTACTACAAAGAAAGACAACAGTTTAAAGGGAGACATTTCCCTGTTTTTTATTAAATTTAATTTTTTATGTGTACAAGTGTTTTGCCTGCATGTATGTAACTGCATGCATGTCATGTATCGCCTGTGAAGTTCAGATGAGAGCATCAAAGTACAGGAACTAGAGTTATGGATGGTTGTTAGCCACCATGTGAGTGCTGGGAACTGAACCCAGGTCCTCTAAAAGAGCAGCCAGTGCTCTTAAATGCTGAGCCATTTCTCCAGTCCCCCATCCCTTTTCAAAAAATGTATATGCATGAGGGTTATGCCTGCATACACGGAAGTGTACTCATGACATGTGGTGCCTGCAGAGACAAGAAGTGGGTGTCGGCTCCCCTAGAACTGGACTTAATCTCCCCAGCTCCATTTTTCCCATAAAAAAGTTTACATGTTTGGTGATATTACATGATACTCAACAAATATACATTTATGTATCAATTTAAAATTTCAAATCAAAGATAAATCGATGTCTCTACTTAAGTTAATATTTTAACATAAAAGTGACAAGCAATATTAATGTTCCTCTCACAGGGCAGTTGCAAAATAGATCATAACTTACTACAAAGAATGTTGCCTAGTCATGGGAGAAGAGCAAAAATTCTACAATTCCCAATTTAGGGTAGAATTTCTCAGTCATCATGCATACAATGTCAATTGAAGTTAACAACAAACAGGCAAATATAGGACCCTTGACAGTGTGAAGGTCAGACAAATGTCTCCTTGTCATTGTTGATAGTGATAGGCCAGGTTTCCAGCTAACCCCTCTCTACATTGCTAATACCCTAAGAAATGAAACTCAGCTATACACATCTGACTTCACAATTGGAGTTGATAGTTGATAAAATCTAATTCAATATCATTTAAAGACATAAGAAATTGAGACTCAAAAAAGACAGAAATGACTTATATATGAATACATCAGTTATTCACAAGAGCTTAACATAAGTTTTACATTTTTTGAACCATTTCTAAAGTATTTTATTACACATAATTTTAAAACATAAATCCAAGATCTAGATGTATAAGATATCATGAAATTTGTGATTAATAAAATCAACAGAATCTAATAGATGACTAATATTGAACATGGAACATGCCACATAACCCCTATATATATTCATAAAGGATAACTATTAATGTGCTATTCTTATCAAAGTAACCAGGTAAAAAATGTAATGCAATTGGAATAAAAGATAAAAAAATAAAAGATACACTGTCTAGCAAATACATAAAAGTCATGCAAAAATAAATGAAATAATATTTAACCTTGTAAGAGAGTACAATTATGTACTAAAACTATGGAAAAGAATTTTTCTTTCTCATTTTCATATTTTCTGTTTCTAGAATTTTGTTAATACATAATTTTATTCATTCATTTCATCAAAAAAGTAGCCAAGCACTTTATCCTTACTAAAAAGCATACTATCCTGGAAATGAATAATAAAACTCTTTGTAAATATTCACAGACAATTATCATGGAAATCAAACAATTTAGGCAAGGGGGAGGTCCAAGAGTTATCAATCAAAAGCAGAACTCACTGGGATTTTCTAGCCCTAATAAGATAAAGCCAGTAGTGGGGTGGAGACAGGGCTCAGTGGTTAAGATCACTGTCTGCTCTTAAATACTTTGGTTTGAATCTCGTCACCCACCTGGCAGCTAACAACTGTCTGTAACGCCAGTTCCAGGAGATCTGACCACTTCTTCTGACCTCCATAGGCATTTCACAACACAGGTACACTTACATACATGCAGGCCATATCCTCATACCCCCATAAAATAAAATAAAAATAATTAATAAAATATAAAAAGATAGATCCAATAAAAATCTATTTAGCAACAAATAAACTTGTATTCACCACCAAGATAAAATAGCAGGTGGCAGAGATAGACGCTTCCCTGAAGCAAACAAAACCAGGAGTGAAACACATGACACACCAGCAATTTGAAAATACAAAACATCAGACAGCAAATGAGGACAGAGAGGGGAGGAGAACCAGTGGCTGCCTTCAGAGTGCTTTCAGAAGACATCACAGGAAGTGGGGATGCAGAAAAATCCCAGAGATCAGCACTGGAAGGGAACAAGGCAAAGCACAGGACATGAGTGAGACAACAAAAGAAAACTCCAGAAATTCCCTTGGATTTCTCTTGAATACCTATACATGCATACATGTAGTAAGATTACCTGCAGCTGGGGACTGCCTGAAAGAAGAGGAGGGAAATGCACCTAGCACTATTCATGTAACATACAGAACAATATATGTTTCTACTTCACTCATAATTCATGGGCCACTGGGAGAAGTAAACAAGGAGTTAAAAAAAAATATCATAATAGAAAACAACTATACTTACTCTAAGGCCTGCACTGGGCCTACTTGATGCTAAAGGCAAGCCTGCAGGATCCACACTGCTACGTGTCGTTAAGTGATGCTTTAGTCAATGAACATTGAGCAGTGGTCCATGAAATGATATTCTTGTGATGTAACCATTTTAGTTTGTGTTCATATATTTGGTGGCATTCACACAGTAATAACAACAATGCATTGCTTAAAGCACATCCCCATGGTTACTATTGCTGCAAAAGCATAATTTTCACCGCAAAGAGTATAGGACATAGTTGATTCTGAAGTCAAATATGAATGACCATAGCCCGGGAGCACAGATTCAAGTTACCCCAAATTCTCTGTCCCAACCTGGTAACTGTTTCATTAAATTTTATAGTAACACAACAAAGAAAAGTAACAAATCAAGGCACTTTTCAAATACATTGATGAAAACAGTAAGTAGGCAGATACACCAAAAGGGATATCTCAGCTATAGGCCTCAGATATTTGATGGCATTCTTAGACTTTTAATTTATAGAAACTGTTTCTTTTGTTGTTAATATATTTTGTTAGTCACAAGAATATTAAGTGAGAATCAGGTGGACAAGGAGTGGCTGTTTAGAGCTAAACATGATCTTAAATAAAACATACATAGGCTCTGGTACTGCAACATTAGAGAAACTCTCCACAGTAGTAATCCATTGGTTGGCCTTGCAGGAATTTCAATCTAATATGCAGGATTTTTCTGGAAACTTTTCTGTTCACATTATGGAATCAATAACTGTGTCCAAGAAATGTACTTTTGGTTGAAAACAGTACAAATGATTTTAAACTTCAAACCTTTCAATGACCCCCAAGTAAGATTCTCAATGCCCAATATCCCCAACGAGAAGTTATAAGATATGCAAACAAGCAGAAAAGTACCTGTATTAAAGAGAAAAATTAACTAAAAAGTGAAAAAAGTGTTAGAATTGGTAAATGAGCATACTAGTTAAGATAATTGAATTCTAAATGTGGAGAATATATCTAAAAATAATAACTAAATTGAATTTCTAGAGATGAAAACTCCTATAACAGGGACAAAAAATAGATGGAGATTAATCACACAAAGAGTATTTTAAAAAGATAAAAATCATACACAGCATTTTCTTTTCTTTTCTTTTCGTCTTTTCAAGACAGGGTCTCCCTGTAGCCCCAGCTCTGCTGGAACTCACTCTGTAGACCAGGCTGGCCTTGAACTCACAAAGATCCTCCTGCCTCTGCCTCCCCAGTGCTAGGATTAAAGGCATGCGCCACCACACCTGGCTGCACACAGCATTTTCTTAACCACAGTTAGAAACAACTAGTAGTGATACCCTTGAAAAATCTTAGTATTTCAATTTGCATCTTAAGAAATAAGAAAAAATATCAAATAAGCAAGGGAAATAGCAAAAATAAACCAAAAATCAATACAATAAAGAAAACTAAAATTATCAGAGAACATTTACGAGATTAAAACTTGTTTTCTGAGGAAATCAATAATAGTTATTCTTGGAAATAATCAGAAAAAAGAGAAAAGCAAAAGTATTAATGAGGATACTGAAAGAGCCATTATCAGTGCAAGAGTCCGGGATTAGAGAGTACTAAGAACAGCCTCTTGGTAATTAATTTAACAACCTGGATGAAGTGACAAAATGCCCTGAAAGGAACAAAGGAACAAGCCTCCCCAGGGAGCGCAGGACCATCTCATAGTGAAATGGAGAAATTCAATTTCCTCTTCAAAACACTGAGTACAGAAGATTCACAGGTTACTGGAGTAACCTGTGAATTTTAACAAAACTTTAAGGAAGAAGGAATCCCAGTTTTCACAAACCCTTCCATCAAATTAAAGAACAAAGAATAAGTTCTTTTTCATCTTGTGATGTAGCAAAATTACAAATATTTTAAGCCAAGAAATCAGGTCAACATCCTGCATAAACGTAAATGTAAGCATTCTAAAAAAATTTAACACAGCGTTTCCAAAAATACTTCAGAAATGATGTATGCTAATGAATAAGGCTTTTTCCAAATTCTCTATTTGGATATGATTCTAAAAGCCATTTTTTATTGTCATTGTCAACACTCATGGAATTCACTCCCAATTCGTCTTTGGAATAATCACCATTGTCCTGTAGTTTGCACCACACCTGTCTGATACATCTTTTTTAAAACAATAACTAATATTTGTAGAATGATGTTGTATTCTGAAAACTTGCTAGCTAGCCTCACTGATTAGCTTTAGCAGGAGTTTTTTGTTGTTGTTGTTTTTTGTTTGTTTGTTTTAGCTTTTTTGACACATGTGGTTGTTTGAATGAGAATGTCCTCCATAGACTTTAGGTATTCAGACATTTTGTCCCCAGTTGGTGGCGCTGTTTGGGGAGGTCTTAGAAGGTATGGCCATGCTAGAGGAAGTATGTCACTAGGGGTAGGCTTAGAGAGCTTAACAAGCCTCACTAGTCTCCAGAGGCTCTCGCTTGACTTCCTGTACTCATTTCGAGATGTGAACTTTGGCTTTCTGCTCTAGCCCCAGCCTCCATGCCTCCCCCCACATTGGACTCTTTTTTTTTTCCTCAACTCAAGTGTGTCAAGTTGACACTAAAGCTATCCCGCACAAGACCCCCATTGTCTTAAATTTCCATTATGTACCATGATTGACAATTCCCACTCTTCTTTTTTCAGGACCTGCAAGACATCTAAAGGATTAGCATTACTTGTCATAGTACCTAATACTAAGAAAGAGATTATGTTCAAAGCATTAATCCCTGACAATGCTAATAATTTTATTCATTCTTATACTAATCCCTTTGGCATGATATTCAAAATACTGTACAATTTGAATTCTACCTCACTTAGCTTAATAATCAGCCTCACATTCCATTTATCCTTAATCACGATAATGGAAATAGCCTACATTTTTTCATGTCACATTGGACTCTTAATTCCCTGGAACCATCAATCATAAGGTCAAATAAACTCTTCATTTTATAAGTTCCCTTGGTCATGGTGGTTTTATCACAGCAACAGAAAAGTGACTAACACAGTTAGTTGGTACCAGAGAGTGGGCTGTTGACTATGAAGAGCCTGACCATCTGGGTGTTTGGAGAAAAGTGGAAGACTTTGGAACTTTGGGCTAGAAAAGCAGTTGACTACTGTAAGCAGAACTTAAGGAGCCATTGTAGTAGAAGCCTGGAAGAAAGCATTGCTGCAAAAAAATGTAGTTCCAGAGGAAAATAAAGACTTAGGCAGTAACTAGGATATTTTGGCAAAGAGTCTGGCCACAGTTTGCCCACAGCCCAAATGCTTGCCTGATGCTAAGTTAAAAACCAATGGACTGTGTTACTTCACTTAACATAATGTCTTCCAGCTCCATCCATTTACCTGCAAAGTTCATGATGTTGTCCCTCTTTACCACTGCATAGAACTCCATTGTATACATGTACCACATTTTCTCTATCCACTCGTCAGTTGAGGGGCACCTGGGCTGGTTCCAGCTTTTTGCTATTGTGAACAGAGCTGCAATAAACATAGCTGTGCATGTATCTTTGCAGTAAGTTGTATCTTGTGGGTATATACCCAGGAGTGGTATGACTGGGTCAAATGGAAGGCTCATTTTGAGTCTTTAAAGGGTTCTCCACACTGCTTTCCATAGTGGCTGTACAAGTTTACATTCTCACCAGCAATGGATGAGTTTTCCCCTTTCCCCGCAACCTCTCCAGCATTTGGTATCGTTTGTGTTCCTCATCCACCTGTGCCCCTTTTCTAAGCCTAGGGAACAATCTGCAGAAGAGGGGGCGTGGTAGAATGTAAAGGCTGTGATTGGGGTGAATGGTGAAACTACAGCGATGTAGTCTGGACACTCATTTGATCAACTTGATTGAACAAACAACCTGTCACCCCCCACTGGATGGTGGGACTGTGGGGGTTTGGGCACAACAGTCTGCAGATTGGTTTTGCACGAAGGATGCTTGTACTCATGGATTATTACTTATAGCTAAAAAATGAAAAAAAAAAAAACCTGAAAGATGCAGGACAGTTATGGCAGAATACATGATCTGGGATGGGGTGGGGGTGGGGGGGGAAGGGAAAGGGAAATATGCCTGATCTGAATTGGAAAATGATGTACGAAATGCACAAAGCATCAATAAAAATTAAATAAAAAAAAAAAACCAATGGACTAATGTCTTTGGTGGCAGATATTTCAAGTCAGCCAAATGTAGAAATGATGGTGTGGCTATTAATGGTGACTATTGTGAAGATCTACAGTGAAAAAGAGCAGATGGGGTAGAAAGAAATGCAGAATGTACAGTTTGGATCTGAAAAGTGCACTAGGAAGATTAAAGGTGGGGCCAAGGCTTGTGAAGGAGAGAATCCCTTTGATAAGGAGATTAAAGTGATTAAGGAGAGGCCTGGCTATTGACAAGTAAACAGTGGAAAAAGTGAGATTAAAGTGATTAAGGAGAGGCCTAGCTATTGACAAGTAAACAATGGAAAAAGTGAGATTAAAGTGATTAAGGAGAGGCCTCGAAATTTACAAGTAAACAACAGAAACAGTACCTTCAGGGCAAGACCACACCCAGTTAAGCCTCCAACTTTTGAAAGGAAAATACTGAAAGATCAAAGAAAATTTGTGAATGTGGTTGAAGTAGGACAGGGTCCATCCCAAACTTGCAGCCAAACCTGGCAGTTTCATTCACGTGGTGCTGGCTTTAGGGGCATGAAGGATGTAAGAGTGAGGGGGTCATCAATTCTTCCTCCATGGTTTCAAAGAGCCCCAGAGGCCAGGCAGAGTGCAGCATAAAGAAGGGCCTGATAGGCCATTGTGTTAAACTGTGAATGTGAGGCCTGTTTGGCAGCGGAGTCCCCAAGAAGACATTCAAGATGCTAGAGCTATGAGATATTTGCCAAGGAGAGCTGCATACAGGGAGTGGTATCAGCCAAAGGAAGAGATGTATGTTGCAAGCAAAGCTGGAAGAGCTGATCCATCTAAGCCCTTTGGAAGTAAAGTCCCAGAAGTTGCACATGGAGCTACTGGACTTGGTGTTTTCCCTGCTGGTTTTTGGTCTTGTTGTGGTCCAGTATTTCCTCACTATGCCTCTATTCATGTGTTTTGGAATAGGAGTGTCTATTCGGTTCTACTCTATGTTGGCAGTATGTAATTTGTCTTTTGATTTTACAGGAGCTTACAATTAAGAGATTAGCCTGGGTCTCAGAAGAGACTTTGGACTGTAGACTTTTGAATAGAATTGAGACTGGTAAAGACTATGGGGACTTTTAAGGTTGGACTAAATGCATTTTTCATTTCATATGCTCATGATCCTATGGGGGCCAGGGAGTGGAATGTGGTGGTTTGAATGAGAATGACCCCCATAGGCTTCAAGTATTCAGACATTTTGTCCCCAGTTGGTGGTGCTGTTTGGGGAGGTCTTAGAAGGTATGGCCATGTTGGAGGAAGTATTTCACTGGGGGCAGGCTTAGGAGCTTAATAAGCCTTGCTACTCTCCAGAGGCTCTCTCTTGACTTCCTGTACTCATTGCGAGATGTGAACTTTGGCTATCTGCTCTAGCCCCAGCCTCCATGCCTCCCACCACAATGGACTCTAATTCCCTGGAACCATCAATTGTAAGCTCACACAAACTCTTCCTTTCATAAGTTCCCTTGGTCATGGTGGTTTTATCACAGCAACAGAAAAGTGACTAATACAACACATATCTTTGGTTTTATATTTTGGAGGTGGACAGATTATATTGGATTCCCCATGTGAACTCACATACCATCAGTACAGATATTTTACTATTTTCCTTTCCACTCTGAATACATATCATTCTTTTGTGTTACCCTACTGTAGTGTCCAGAGCCTCCACCAAATAATTCATTCCTGACTGAGGGAAAAATCATTCTGTCCTCAGTCATAAAGTTCTCTGTTATTTTATGGGTTATGTCATTTTTATTCATTAGGCTGAGAAATGTCTTTATATTCCTAGTGTGCTGAACAATTTTATAACGATTTAGTGTTGGATTTTCTCAAATACTTTTCTTGTATCAATTGATATTACTGTCAATAGACACAGAAAATACACCATTTAATATAATAATAAAAATAATGGATTGTTAGGGAATAGAGAGATGACTCAGTACTCTTGCACAGAACCTGGTTTCAGTTCCCAGCACCCACATGGTGGCTAACAACTTTCTGTAATGCCAATCCCTGAAATTCAAAGTCTTCTTCTGGCCTCCATGATTATCCACACAGGTGGCATCCTAACATACATGGAGGCAAAGCATTCAAAATAAAAATAAACAAATCTTAAGTTTTTTTCACAGTAGTAAATATTAACATTTATTTTAATATCTATAAGATTAAAATAAATGGCTATCTCCAGAATAGAAAATAGTAACATGCTTAAGTTAATCAGGGACACTGAACTGCTAATTTTCAATCCACTCCTGACTTATGTGTAGTCCCAACTATTAGATTAAATGGGCACGAATGTTCTCCATGTTTCTCTGTATTATACATTATGCGAGTGATAACTCTGACATTTCTTTCCCATATAACCTGGACTCATGCAGTCCAGAGGGAGACAGTCTGAATGGGTGTTGTAAACCCTTTCAGCTTAGTTCCTGTTTATAGGTATGTGATATAATTTCTACCTTCTGGAAAACTATAAATCACGATTTAGGGGACTGGGAAAAAAGAAAGGCTGCTTTGATTGTAGTGACAATTACAAAAACAGAGGGGGAAAGAATATGACCCCTCCCTCCAGGATACAATTTTACCCTACAGTTAAATAAAAAACATTGTGGGACTGGAGAGATGGATCAGCTGCTAAGAGCACCACCTGCTCTTGCAGAGGACCCAGGTTTGATTCCCAGCACCAATATAGTGGCTAAGAACCATCTTTAAGTCAGGCATGGTGTTGCACAAATTTAATCCTAGCACTTGACAGACAGTGGCAGGCAGATCTCTGTGAGTTCAAGGTCAGCCTGGTCTACAACGTAAGTTCCAAATCAGCTGGGGCCATAGGAAGACCCTGTCTTAATAAGTAAATAAATAAATAAATAAATAAATAAATAATAAATAGCATTGGTAGATAAAGGCTTCAGTGCCAGCTGTGGGCTGCCCTACCAGGAGCTGTTGGCCAGGGAGGGTTTAAAAGGACCCAAAACAAAGGCCATTTGCCTATAACTTTGGGTGTACATCAAAAATGAACATTAAGACCCTATTGCTAAAGATATGGTGTGATATGAGCATTAAAAAAAATTATGTTGAGACTGTAATGGAAGTCATTAGCTGACCTTCATGGTGTCAGAAAGCACTATACAAACCACTGGAGGGAAATGGTCTCTGAAGCTATACTACAGACTTCTCATGCTACACTTTTTTTTATTATTATTATGTGTATGAGTGTACTGTCTGCATGTAGGTTGGTGTACCAGTGCAATGCAATTCCATGAAGGTCAGAAGAGGGTGTCGGATTCCCCTGGAACTGGAGTTAAAGTCCCCCATACCATATGGGTGCTGGGAATCAAAAATCGAACCTGGGTCCTCTGCAAGAGCAGTTGGTGCTCTTAACTGATGTATAGATGGCTCATGCTAGACGTTTATATGCCAAAGAAGATAGTACAATAATGGCAGCCTGGTAAATGTATACCCAAAAAGAAAAAAAAATCCCAATTTGATCTATTGTCTGCTCCTTGGTAGGGTATGACACATGACTAATATCAAATTAAAGAACAAAGAATAAGTTCTCTTTCATTTTGTGATGCAGCAAACTCTTGGGAGTTTGTCCAAGTTCTATTGGGATCAGACTGGTGGGTTGTTTAGCAGACTCCTTTAAATTCTAATAATAAAGAACAAACATTAAAGATTATTCTTGGATGATAATATCTTGGTCGGAGCATTATAACTCTTTGACCAAGGGATGCCAATGGCTTTATAATGTGATCAATAGAGTCTTCTGACATTAGGAGGCATCAAGTTTCCTGAGCCTTGGCTATGTGCAACTTAATATAGGAGTCCTGTCCAAGGACCCATACTCTGTAGACTCTTAACCTCCAGGCTTTGGCCATTTGGACCCTTCTGTGTTCCTGGCCCTCTGGTGCATGAGGGAGTTGAGAGATTCATTAGTGTCCTCTTCATCTCTTGCTCTATGTTGCCTGAGCCTTAGATGTAGAAGTTGCATTGTACATGGGTCACTTAGGCACACAATGTCTGTGTATGACCAGTTATGGTATACTATAATAGTCACAAGCTGGTCCAAAAGAATATTCTTTGATGAGTGGAGATGGGGATACTTAACTGTAAATATGAAGATAAATATTTTGGACTTAGTAAGAAATTACATTAATCTAGGGATGTTACATCTTAGGGTTTTCTCTAAAATCTATGATCTCTCCATCCATATGTATTTGGCTCAGTTTACAGCACCACACGAGTTTTTGCCCATTGAGTGCATTTCAAGTACAATTAGGTATCCATTGATTGCCCTCCCCCAGATAAAAGTGCCACTACTGCACCAATGTCGTATGCTATGCTAGTCATTGATGTGGTTGTTTGGTCTTAAAGCAAGTATTAGACCATCAATTGATGCTCTCCCTTAGGTTGTATATTGCTCTCCAAAGCTCTGAGAGCTAGTCTTGGGGGGAAGTGGCTTCCAGGTCAGTTTCAGCTCCATTGCTCCCAAATCAGTCTCTGAAGTATGTCCTGTCCTCAGCAGTAGGGTCTAATCCTCAAGGTCTGGAAAGCATTCAAGAGATATGGCAATAGCCTGTGTAATTTTGGGAATCTCTTGGACTACCCTGACCAGTGACTCAAAGGAAGGTTTCACCTGTCTGGCACTGTTACTTGCTATGAAGCCTTCAGCTATGCACATGAACTAATGTAGAGGTATTGTATGTGTGATTTCTCATTAGGTTGTTAGAATAATATGATTCTTTCTTGTTTGTCATACTAGCTAGGCATTATTTATCTCTCCTTTCTGTGATAAATCTTCCTCCATGCCTTTCCCATTTAAAGTATCCCCGCATTCCCCATTTCTGCCTTGATAATTCCAATTTCCTATAATCTCACCTCTCGTTATCTCCAAATTTTCCTTCTGTAACCTTCTCTTCCCCCTCCCGTTTAAGTACCCCCAATTTTATCCATTCCTCCCATAGTAACACCTGTCTCTTACTCTTCTCTCTCAGGTTTCTTCTTTCCCTTTACCTCCTTGGATACTTTCATTTTCAGGGTTCCTGCAGCTGCCTCAGTATACATACAAGAATTTAGTTCTAGGATCCACAACTGAGGGAAAATATACATTGTTTCTCTGTGTCTATGTTATTCAATTAGCATAACAGTTTCTATTTCCATCCATTTACTTAAAATTTTCATTACTTCATCTTTCTTTACTACTGAGTAGAACTCCATTGTGTAAATTTTCCACATTTTCATTATCCACTCATCAGTTAAGGGACACTTAGGTCGCTTACATCTCTTAGCTATTGTGAAAAGAGTAGCAACAAACATGGATGTACAAGTATCTCTGCAGTAGGATGAGTCCTTTGGGTAAATGTCAAAGAGATGTATAACCAAGTCAAATCAGAGGTTCCCTTTTAGTTTTTTATTAAGAGTTCTCCACCCTGCTTTCTATCGAGGTTGCCATAAGCTTGGAATCCCACCAGCAATGGATTAGAGTTCCCCTTCCAGCACATCCTCTCCAGCATTTGCTATCATTTGCTCTCTTGATCTTAGCCAGTCTGTCTGGGGTAAGATGAAATCATAGAGTTGTTTTAAATTTGTATTTCCATAATTACTAATGATGGTGAACACTTTTTAAGATGTTTCTTAACTATCTTTATTTCTTCTTTTGAGAATTCTCTGTTCAGATTCTTAGCTCATCTTTTAATTTGGTCACTTGTCTTCTTGATTCTTTGTTTTTTGAGTAGTGTATATATTCTGGATCTTAAAACCTCTGTCAGATGTGTGAATGATGAAGAGTTCTTCCCCTCTCTGAAAGCTTTCTCTTCATTTCTTTGGTTGTTTCTTTTAGTGTACAGAAGCTTTTTAGATTACTAACATCTTACTTGTTGGTTGTTGATCTTAATTTCTGTGCAACAGAAGTCCAATTTAGAAAGTCCTTTCCTACATCTATATCTCAGAGATTGCTGCTAATGTTTTCTTCTAACACTTTTAGAGTTTCATGCTTCAAATTGAGGTCTTAGATCCATTTAAAGTGGACTTTGGTGAAAGGGGAAAATAGGGGACTAATTTCATTCTTCTTCAGGTGAAGATCCAGGTTTGTCAGCATCATTTACTAAAGAGTGCTATTCCTCCATTGAATGTCTTTGGCTACTTTGTCTATTTTCATGACAGTACCATGCTGAATTTTTTTAACATGTTATTTTTATCACATAACACTGTAAAATAGTTTGAAATCTGGTACAGTAATTGTTCCTGCATTGCTCTTTGTGTTCAGGGTTACTTTAGCTATCTGGAGTCTTTTGTGCCTCCATATGAATTTTAGGATTCTTTTCCTCATTCTGAAGAATGTCATGGGGATTTCTTTTATTGGGATTGTGTAGAGACTTTATATTGCTTTTGATAGGATGGTCATTTTCACTCTATTAATTCTTCCAATCAATGAGCATGGCAGGTCCTTCCATCTTCTGTTGTCTTGCTAAATCTCTTTAGAGATTTAATATCTTCATTGCAAAGATCAGGTATATTCCAAGGTATTTTCTTTGAAGCTATTATAAGTGGGAGGATTTCCATGTACTCTTTCTCCACTTGCTTCTTATTGGTATATAGAAGGGCTATTAATTTTTATACATACATTTTATAACCTGGCACTTTATTTAAAAGGTTAATTATTTCTAGCAGTTTTTTTCTGGAAATTTTTGCATCTCGTAGGTATAATATCATATCTTCTGTAAAAAAAAATGGATAATTTTATCTCTTCTTTTCCAGTTAGAACTCCTTTAATTTGTTTTCTCATATCGTTCTAGCAAGAGTTTCAAGTACTATATTATAAAAGGAGTGAAGACAGTGGATAGCCTTGTCTGGTTCCTTATGTCAATGGAAATGCTCTAGCTCTTCTCCACTTAGAATGATGCTGGCCACAGTTTTGTTTTTTATAGCTTTAATTATGTTGAGGTATGTTCCATCCAAGCCAATTCCCCCTAGGACTTTTAACATAAATGCATTTTGAATTTTATCAAGGGCTTTTTCTGCCTGTATTGAGATGACCATGTTATTTTTGTCCTTGAATCCATTTCTATGATTTATAACATTCATTGAATTAAATATATTGAACCATCCCTCCAGCTCTGCAATAAAACCTACTTGATCATGGTGGATGATCTTTCTGATGTATGCCTGTATGCAGTTTGAAAGTATTATGTTGAGAGAATTTTTGCATCTATGTTTGTTAGGGATATGGGTCTAGAGTTTTCTTTTTTGGTTCTGTTTTTACCTGGATTTGGTATTAGAGTGATGTCAGCTTCACAGAAGGAATTTGGGCATTCTGGCTCTAGTTATATCTTTTTTAATATTTAAATAATATTGGTTGTAGATCTTCATTAAATATCCGGTAGAATTCTGCTGTAACTCTATCTGGGCCTGGGCTTTTTGTTAGGTTGGGAGGTTTTTATATTACTGTTTCAATTTCCTTAGATATCATGAATCTGTTTAAGCTGTTGATCTCTTCTTGTTTTAGTTTTGGTGATTCCCATGACTTTAGATATGCATGCATTTCTTTTAGGTTTTCAAATTTAGTGGGTTTTTTAAAGTAGTCCCTGAGATCTGAGATCTCCCAAGACCAGCAGAAGTGCAGGTACTGGGGTACAAACTAAAGAGCATCCCCCACCCCACCCCCACCAACTACAAAGGCATCTGAAGGAGGCAAGCAAAACAAGCCTTCAACACAGTGACGAGGCATACAGGACTCACATTGGAATACAGGGAAGGAGAAGCCCATATGCCAGGAGCTTTACCAACCCTATGAAAGATTCTTACAGTGGGATCCCTCTGGGTATGGCCCAGGACACAGATATCAGAAACACAATTGGGAACATATTTAAAGAACTACAAGATTATAAAGAGCAAATCAAAGAACTAAGAAAAGAGAATGAAGAACTCAAGAAGAACCTAGAGAGAGAGAATGACAAACTCCAGAAGGAAGTAGAAACACTGAAAAGATCCCATGCTGAAAAAGATAAGGAAACCAACCAGCGAAGCAAAGAGATCTCCCTATAGTCCCAGCTGCCATGGAACTCAATCTGTGACCAAGGCTGGCCTTGAACACCTCACAGAGGTTCCAGCCTGGCCTCTGCTTCCCAAGAGTGCTGGGATTAAAGGTGCTGCACAAACCACATCCGCTTTAAAGATAGTTCTTAACCTCACATGTGGGTGCTGGGAATAGAAATCGCATTGTCCTCTAGCAATAGCAATCGGAAGCTTCTTTAACCACATGAAGCAACTACATCTCCAGCCCCTGTAGCTACAGCTTTCTTAAGAGTCTGTTTCTGCTTTGTCTGACTGTAAAACATGGATCAGATTGCAACATTTACTCATTCATAACTTCAATAGGCTCCAAAACTAGCTCCTCAAGCCTTTCCCTGAATGCAAATACGGGGCAAAAGTCTCTAACTCTTCATCTCCTATTAATTTTCTTCTTTTTTGCTTTCCATCCAAAACAGCCAGCTCTTTCACAGATCACACTACTTGCTTTGTACAAAAGCTCAAGGGGCCAGCACAAGAAATACTTACAACTAGGGAATTGGCACTAACTTAGCAATTCCCACAGAGGAGGGATACCATTCATCTTTTGTTATCCTGGAACTGTATTACTTCACCTACCAGCATAGGTCCTCTCGCTCCACCCATTTTCCTGCAAAGCTCAATGATGTCATCTTTCTTTACTGCTTCAAAGAACTCCATTGCGTAGATGGACCACATTTTCTCCTATCTACTCATTAGTTGAGGTGCATTTGGGTGACTTTCCAGCTCCTTGCTATTGTGAAAAGAGAGCTGAATAAACATGGCCATACATGAATCTCTGCAGTGGGTTGAGTCTTAAAGGTACATGCCTAGGAGTGATATGAGCTGGGGAAGGGGAGGTTTCATTTCCAAGTTTTCCAAGCATTCTCCACATTGCTTCCATAGGTTGGTCTGCACGAGTTTTACACTCCCACCAGCACTGGATGAAGTGTTTCCTTTTCCCACAACCTCTCAGCACTTGGTATCATTTGTTTTCTTGATCTAGCCAGTCTTATTGGAATAATGATGAATATCTTAAAGTGGTTTTGAATGTAATTTCCTTAATGATTAGTGTGTTGAACACTTCTTAAGGCAGCCATCTCTAATTCCTTCACTGTGAGTCTCATGTTCAGCTCTTTGCCTCATCTAATGGAATGGGTCATTGTTTTTTCTTTTTTGTTTTTTGAGTAGGAAGTTTATTATTTGGAAATAATGCTTTGTCAGATGTTCATTGGTGAAGGTTTTCCTCCACTCTGTGGGTTTTCTTTCATTTCCTGAATTGTTTCTTTTGATGTACAGAAGCTTTTGGAATTTAATGAGGTCCCCAATTGTTCAATTGAGATTTATTTCCGGGGCAGCTGCTGTTCTGATTTAGGAATGTCTTTTCCATAGCCTATGTGCTGTAGTCTGCTGCCAACTTTTTCTTATCGCCTTCAGAGTTTGGGTTTCACAGTTGAGGTCTTTGATCCATCTGGAGTTGATTTTGTAACAGGGCGAGAGGTAGGGGTTTATTTCATTCTTCCTACAAGTGGTGATCCCGTTTTGCCAAATCATACTTGCTGAAGATGCTGTCTTTTCTCCATTGTGTCTTTCTGTGGCCCCCTGTCAAACAGGAGATGGCGAAATCTGGTTATGTGTCTCAGGTTTGGAACTTCTGGTTTCGTTCCATTGGTCATGGCCTATCTTTTGTGCGCAGTACCAGGTGTTTTATGACTAAGCCCGTATGTGGCATAGTTTTGAAGTCATGGTATTAATAGAGCCCCCCCTCACCCCTTACCCGTGTAGCTCTTTTTGCATCAGGGTTGTTTTGGCTATTTGGGTGTCTTTGTTTTTCCAAATGAATTTAAGGACATTTTTTTCAAGCCCTATGAAGAAACTCTATGGGGAATTTGTTTGGGATTGCGTTAAATCTATACAAGGTTTTGTTAGATAGAAGTGAACATTTTACAATGTTATATTTCTCCCAATCCATGAGCATGGGAGGTTTTCCATCTTCTGAGTCTTTTTCAATTCCTTCTTTCTGTTAAAAGTTTATAAATTTTTTTTTAGAAGGTCTTGTGTCTTTGGTTAGGTTTTTCCCTAGGTATTTATTGTTTTTCTGAGGCTACTGTGAGTGGGAAGTTCTCTTGAATTCTTTCCTCCATTGCGGTTTTCTTGGTAAAGAATGAGCCATTGATTTTTTTAGGTTAATTTTGATATCCTGCACTTTGCCGAAGCTGTTAATCGTTTTCAAGTGAGTTCTGTGGAGTTTTAGCATCCCTTAAGTAACAATCTGTCATATATCATCAGCAAATAGGGATAGGTGACTTCCTCTTTTCAAGTTCAAGTTAACTAATTTTATTTCCTTTTCTGCTTATTGCTCTCAGCAAGTGTTTCAGCCACCACATTGAAGAGGAGTGGTGACAGGGGCAGACTGCCGAGTTCAAATTTGAAGTGAAATTTTTCTGTCAGTTCCCCATTTAGGATGATATTGGCTGTGGGTTTCCTGTATAATGCTTTTGATTACATTGAGGAATGATCTCCTCACAATTCACATTCCTCTAGGGCTTTAAAGCACAAAGGGATGCTGGAGTTTGTCAACAGATTTTTCAGCATCAATTGAGAATTGATGGTGTGGTTTTTGTCTTTCATTCCATTTTGTATTGATTTGATGTTTATTGATTTCATATGTTAACCTATCCCTACATCTCTGGTATAGATCCAACTTGATGCATGAGGATGTCTTTCTTGATGTGGGTCTGTATGCGATTGCCCCAGTAACTGTATTAAAATTTTGGCATCTGTGTTCATTAGGGAGATGGGTCTTATAATTCCTCCTTTTTAGTTGTATCTTTTGCCTGGGTTTGTGTATAGTGTGATGCTGAGCTTCAATAGAGGAATTTGGGAGAATCCCTCAGATTGTATCTTCAAACATTTTCAGTCTAATATTATTGTAGGTCTTTTTGAATGTTTTATGAAATTTCTGCTGCGAACTGTCTGGGCCTGGGGTTTTTTAGTTGGGAGGTTTTCTATTACATCTTCGATTTCTTCATATTAAGCGTACTGTTTCATTTAAGAGTCTGTTTACCTGTCAATCAATTCTTGTGTTAGCTTTGGTGATTCTCATGATTTAGATATCATCCACATTTTCCTTCTAGCTTTTCAAACTTGGTAAGTATAAGGTTTTTGAATAATTCCCCAATGTTTTTCTGGTTCTTTTCCTTGTCTGTTGTGAATTTCTCCTTTCCATCATGGATTGTATTGATGGAGTTGTTCCTTCTTTCTTTTGGGTACTGGGCTGAGGTTCTGTCTATTTTGTTATTTTTTTCAGTAACCATCATTTGGAGTCATTGATTTTTTTTGATTTGTTTTCTTTGTTTACTTTCATTCATTTCTGCTCTGATTTTTGTTCATTTCTTCCTGTCTGTTGTGTTTAGGGTTCATCTGTTGTTGCTTCACTAGGCTTTTAGCTGTATGTAGGTTAGTCATTCACTTGTGGCTCTGTTTTCTTCTTTTTTTTTATTTTATTTATTTTGTATGTGAAATGTGTGTACTGCTGCATGTAGGTTTGTGCAACCCATGTATGTCAATGCCCACGTAGTGTCAGAAGAGAGCTCTTTCAGATTCCCTGGAACTGGAAGTCTCCTGGAACTGGAGTTTCAGACAGTTCTCAGCTGCCATGTGGGCTGGGGATCGAACCACGGTCTTCTCCAAAGGCAGTGGTACTCTAACTGCTAGTCGTATCTCTCCAGCCCCCTTCATTCTATCTTTCATTTAAGATATAAGTGGTTCTTTCTGTTTTTCTAATGTAGGCACCCAGGGCTATTAAACTTCCCTTTGAGACTGCTTTTAAAGTATCTATAGGTGTTTGTTGTGTTGTACTGTCATTGTCTTCCAGTTCCAGGAAATGCTTTTTATTTCTTTCTTTATTCTCTTCCTTGGACATGCATTATTTTCATTATTAAGAGTGTGTGTTTAGTCTCCGTGTGTTCTTGTGGCAGTAGGGCTAATCCTGGTGTTGATCCTGAGCTTTATTGCAATCTGTGGTCTGAATAGAATGCATGAAATTATTCAGTTTTTTGTATTTGTGTGATTTCTTTCTGTGTCGTATGTGGTTGATTTTGGAGAATGGTATGTGGGGTGCATAGTAGAAAGTGTATTCTCTGGTATTAGGTTGGAATTTCGGAGAGGTCTATGAGGTCATTTGGTGAATCATACCGTTCAGTTCCAGATATTCTTCTTGTTTTTCTTTGTCCTGTTGACCTAATCCAAAGGACTCTGGGGTATTGAAATCCCCTACAAGAGTGTACTGGGGTTAGTGTGTGACTAGTGGTCCTGGAGAATTGTCTTTATTAAAATCCAGTATTGCACCAATCTTGGGTGCATGATATATTCGATAAATTGTGAAATCTTCTTTGTGATATGTTCCTTTGGTAAAAATGTAATGCCTTTGTTGTCTCTTCTGATTTCTTTTACTTTGGAGTCTATTTTTCGATACTTAAAATAGAACACCTGCTTTCTTTTGGTACGCATTTGTCTTGGAATATTTTTTACATCTTTCACCTTAAGGTTGGTGGCTGTCCTGAAGGTAAGATGTGTTCTTGTAGATAGCATTTGATGGGTTCTGTTTTCGTAACCATCTCACGTCCCTGTCTTAGATTGGGAATTTAGTCTATCGATTTAAGGTTATGATTGATAGGTTTGTGTTTGCTTCTTTGCCTTATTATACATTTGCGGTCTTGGGTTTAGGTTTCTAACTCTGCAGTTATGCTATTATTGATTTCTCTTTTAGGTGCCTGGGGCGGTTGATCCTTCTTCTGTCCTTTGAATTGCTTCAAAGTATTCTTTGAAAAGGGTTGGTTTCTGGACTTGTATTCTATCAACTTGTTTATGTCATGGAAAGTTTTTTTTCTCCTCTTAACTATATCGACATTTTTGCGGTTTAGTTACTGGGTTGGCAAATTGTCCTTAATACCACTGGAAATGCCTTTGCTTCATGTTCTCTTGCTTTCATAGTTTGCATTGAGAAGTCAGTTTTAATTCTGATAGGTTTCCTCTTGTAGGTCACTCGTTGTTTTTCTCTTGTGGCTTTAAGGATTTTGTCTTTGTTTTGGGTGTCTAGCATTTTATCTTATGATGTGGATGAGAGAATTTCTTTTCTGATCTTTGTCTGTTTGGAGTTTATGTGCTTCTTGTATTTGTATTGGTTTTCTTTTTTTAGTTTTGGGGAAATTTTCAATCTATTATTCTGTTGAAGTCGATCAATAAACATTCTCTTGGGATTCTTCTTCCTTCCTCTATTCCTTTGATGTGGAGGTTTGATTTTTTTCATAGTGCCCACAGTTCTTGGTTGTTCCACTTTTGTGTATTTTTAAATTTTTTCATAATCTTTACTGGAGGTTTTTAGTTGTTCTGTGTTATCTTCCAGGTCTGATATTCTTTGTACTGCTTCCTCCATTCTGCTTCTGAGGTTTTTCCATTCCTTTCCTCTTGGTTGGGATGAGTGTTTGATTTCCCTTTCATTTCAGTCTTTCTGATTTCTTCAGTTTTTCTACTTCTTTTTGGAGCTTCTCAATCTCTTTCCTGTAGCTCTTTGCTTCGCTGGTTGGTTTCCTTATCTTTTTTCAGCATGGGATCCTTTTCAGTGTTTCTACTTCCTTCTGGAGTTTGTCATTCTCTCTCTCTAGGTTCTTCTTGAGTTTCTTCATTCTCTTTCCTTAGTTCTTTGATTTGCTCTTTATAATCTTGTAGTGTGTCTTTAATTATGTTCCCAATTGTGTTTTCTGAATATCTGTTGTCCTGGGCCATACCCAGAGGGATCCCACTGTAAAGAATCTTTCCATAGGGTTGGTAAAGCTCCTGGCATATGGGCTTCTCCTTCCTGTATTCCAATGTGAGTCCTGTTATGCCTCTTCACTGTGTTGAAGGTTTGTTTTGTTTGCTTCCTCCTTCAGATGCCTTTGTAGTTGGTGGGGGTGGGGTGGGGATGCTCTTTAGTTTGTACCCCAGTACCTGCACTTCGGCTGGTCTTGGGAGATCTCAGATCTCAGGGACTACTTTAAAAAACCCACTAAATTTGAAAACCTAAAAGAAATGCATGCATATCTAAAGTCATGGGAATCACCAAAACTAACAACAAGAAGTAATCAACAGCTTAAACAGATTCACGATATCTAAGGAAATTGAAAACAGTAATATAAAAAACCTCCCAACTAAAAAAAGCCCAGGCCGAATAGAGTTACAGCAGAATTCTACCGGATATTTAATGAAGCATCTACAATATTTATTTAAATATTAAAAAAGATATAACTAGAGCCAGAATGCCCAAATTCCTTCTGTGAAGCTGACATCACTCTAATACCATCCAGGTAAAAACAGAAAACCAAAAAGAAAAACTCTAGAACCGCCCATATCCCTTAACAAAACATAGATGCAAAAATTCTCTCACATAATACTTTCAAACCGCATACAGGCATACATCAGAAAGAAGATTATCCACTATGATCAAGTAGGTTTTATTGCAGAGCTGGAGGGATGTTCAATATATTTAAGTCAATGAATTTATAAATCATAAGAAATGGATTCAAGGACAAAAATAACATGGTAAATCTCACATACAGGCAGAAAAAGCCCTTGATAAAATTCAAATGCATTTATGTTAAAGTCCTAGGGGGAAATTGGCTTACTGGAGGAAACATACCTCACATCAGGAATTTGGGGTAACCTGGATCTGTGTTCCTAGGCCATGGTCCATCATATTTGGCTCCGATAATCTCCTCTCCCTTTGAAGAAGGATTTTTAGTAGCTTTAAGACATAGCTACTAATAGCACACAAATATAAGTGAACCTAATACAATATACACTCTGCTATGGCCTTTAAAAACACATCGATTTTATTAGAGTTGGAGAAGAGCTAGTAGCACTAATTCCACATATGATACACTCACCAAAGGAGCAGCGCAAGACTCATATGGCATTAATCCAACCTCGCTCTTCACTCCTTTTTATAATCTTATATGTGGTATAACTCTTTTGATTTTTGTAACCTCTTGTCAGAATAGAGAGTGGATGAAACAATTGTAAGGGAAGTTTCGCCTTTTAAGCCACATATCGGACAAAAAAAAAAAATGACTAATCCAACAGTAATCTGTATTATGCCAGACATTATTATTTTAGTCACAGAGAAAAGAGGATATGAAATATTATACCCCTACGAAGTTGCATATGAAAAAAATTATATACCATATATGAAGAAAAACATATTCTGAGCTTAGAGAGTATATAGTAACGCCTTTTAAATAAAAGTGCCGAGGTTATAAAAATGGTATGTAGTAGAATCAATAGCCTTTATATATACCAATAAGAAGCAAGTGGAGAAAGAGTACATGGAAATCCTCCATTTAATAGCTTCAAAGAAATACCTGGGATATCAACAGGAATATCTTCTGCACACAATGACAGACTATTCCCAAAAATCTCTAAAGTAGATATTTAGCAAAGGAGAACACACCGAAAATTACTGAGAGGACCATGTCCCATGCCTCTATAAGGTGAATATTGGCATAGATTTAAGATAAGAGATGAAAAATTGTTGGACAACACTCATACTTAACAATATTCAAAGCTAAAATATATTTAGAATGTTTTGCATCTACATCTCATAATCACGCCAATGATTAAAGAGAAAATCCACATATGATACATTCTCTTCCGCAATGAGGAAAATGAATCTCCTATAAATTCTTTTCATCGAGAGGGTCAAAAAGACTCCCAGATTTCATAAAAGGTAACGCCTTCAGAACAAGGGCCGTTTTTAACAAAAGAGCAATGTTTAGTGAACAATTTAATTACTATGTTAATACTCAGATATTCTAAATCTAATTTTTATCAAATGTGTGTTGTTAGTGTGAATATAGAAATAAACATATGTATAAACTGAAATACTTCAGCGATCGGTTACGTCAAGTTGGCCATAGCTCGAAACATAGACCAAAGTAAGCCAAAGACATTCAATGGGAGGAATAGCACTCTTTTAGTAAATCGATGCTCGTTGACAAACCTGGATCCTTCAACCGCTTGGCAAGAATGAAGGAACACTTAGTCCCGCTATGTTATTCGGAAGTCGATCAGAGCGCGTTTCATATAGTCCACCAAAGAGAAAGTCTATCCTTCTAAATCTGGGATATCTAAGAACCCTGGGTCGTAATGCTTCCGCAATGGCGAAATGATAGACTCTAAAGGTGATGAGATATTCAGAAAAGACCAGTGAGCTAGCAATCCTCTTGAGTATCAAATGGGTAGGAAAGGACTTTCCTAGACTCTGGACTTCTAGTTTGGCAACAGATTAAGATCAACGAATCGGCAACGCATAGCTTAAAGGATGTTAGTAATCTAAAAAGGGGGATCGTTACACCTGTACACTAAAAGAAACAACCAAAGAATGAAGAGGAAAAGCTTTCAGAGAGGAAGGAACTTGTCTCTACTCGATTCAACCAAGTCTGACAAAGAGGGTATTTAGCAGAGATCAGTCGTATATACCGAGCTCTTAACCCTAGCTTTAGGCCGATCTCTCCAGCTCCACCTCACAAAAAAACAAAGAATCTCCAAACGAAGACAAGTGGAGCCAGAAAATTAATATAATAGATATGTGCTATTAAGAATTCTATGAAACAGATGAATTCTCATGACATGAATATGTACCAGTAGTAAGTACTTATGAACATCTTTAGAAAAAGTGTCTATCAGAACCAAATCATTTTATGTATTTATTGGAAACTCACATATTAGTATAACTAACTTCCTAGGTTTGACTTTCATCCTTAACCGCACCAGACAGCTGGCTAAGATCAAAGAGAGCATACATGATAGCAAATGCTGGAGAAGGATGTGCTGGAAGGGGAACTCTAATCCTTGCTGGTGGGATTCCAAGCTTATGGCAACCTCGATAGAAAGCAGGGTGGAGAACTCTTAATAAAAAACTAAAAGGAAACCTNAAAAAAAAAAAAAAAAAAAAAGAAAGTTGTTTCAATAACAGCATAAGTAGGCAGTTCAATGCAGACTGGTAAAAGTGGAAGTCATGGTAAGAGGCTGGTTCAGAACACAGGATGAGAGTAAGGCGTGTGATTTGTTGATGGATTGATTATCTGAGGTGTGAGAAAGAGAATGCAAACTAAAGCCACAATTTTTCATATATATGGCCAGGAAGAAAGGATTGCTGTTTTTTTAAATGACAAAGATTATAGAAAGAGTAGGATGGAGGAGAAATTAAGCTTGATATAACTTAACATGCTTAGTAAGACATCCAAATAGAAATGTGATGCTGGTGTTCAGAGAAGTGGCTCTGGCTCGAACAATCTATTTGACATTTACAGCCATGAAGCATATGAGTTGACACAGGGAGGGATTGACCCATGGGCTGTCCTGATGGCTGAGAGTGAGAAACACAAGCATCTGTTAAAAGCCTGAGAAGGGCAGACCCATGGGTGGAGAAGAGGAGGGGGTAAGCTTATGGGAAGAAAAAAGAAATAAGTACATGTGAGGTCTTGTTTGAGAATTGGCCTCTGGATTACCAACCATTGTTCATCTATGACTTGAAACTCAGCAGGTCTAGGTGCAATTGACCCTGAGGGAACAGGAATAGAGGACTTGTACACAGAAGGGATAACTTGTCAGATGGCAGTTTAAACAGAAGAGCAGAGACATAGGTCCATGACTGACTGAAAGGGATATATTAGTTAAGATGGAATGATCAATCAATTACTTGATGATGATGAAATCATAGAAGAGTGAACTCCCCAGTCAAAGGAGACAGACTATTTGAATGGATTAAGAAATAAAATCAATCTTTTTGTTGTCTACAGGAAACTCATCTCACCTTCAAGAACAGACACTACCTTAAGGTGAAAGGATGGAAAAAAATATTCCAAGCGAATGGCACTAAGAATTAAGCAAGTGTTGTAGTTATAATATTTGACAAAATAGACTTTGTAAAAATTAGACTAAAGTAAAAATTATCAGAAAAGATAAAGTGGATCACTTCATTCTGAGCAAAGGAAAAATTTATCAAGAAGATATTACAATCATGAACATACATGAGGCATCCTCTAGTGAACCCGATTTCACAGAAACAGGGCTAGAGGACTTGATGACACAGACCAATGCCAACTCAGTAATAGTGGACACTTTACTACCCAACTATCCCCAGTAGATCAACTGGATAAATAATAAATAAGGAGACACCTGAATTAAGTGATACCATACATACATCAAATGGACCTAACAGACATCTACCAAATATTCCACCCAGTACCAAAGAACACATTCTCTATTCAGTAGCCCATAGAGGGTTCTCTAAAGTTGACCACATACTGGGGCACAAAACAAACATCAACAAATACAAAAAAAATTGAAATAATTCCATTTATTCTATCAGACCACAATGCAACAAAGCTTAAAATCAACACTAAGGGGAGTTCTAGTAATAAAACATACCCATGGAGATTAAACAACACATTACTAAATGATAAATGGGACAAAGAAGACCTTAAGAAAGAAACGAAAATATTCTTGGAACTAAATGATGTTGATAATACAACAGAACAAAATCTCTGGCATACTTTAAAAGCAATCCTCAGAGGGAAATATATAGTTCTAAGTGCCTGAATTAAAAAAATCAGAAAGAACAAGTAAAAAACTCCATATTGCAACTCAAGATTCTGGGAAGCCAAAAACAAATGAAACCCAAACACAGCAGATGAGGAGAAATACTAAAAATCAGATCAGAATTTAATGAAATAGAAACAAGATAGATAGACACTTAGCCCAGTTAAGTAAAAGAAAGAAAGAGCAACTACAAATCAAGAAAATCAGAGATGAAAAAAGGAAATTTCACAGCAGACACTACAAAGATCCAGAACATTATAAGGGAATACTTTAAAAACCTATGCACTATTAAATTTGAAAACCTAAAAGAAATGGATGAATATCTAAACTAATTGAAACCACCCAAGTTAAACCAAGAAGAGATCACACCTTAAACAGAACCATAATATATAAGGAAATTGAAATAGTAATACACAAACAAAACAAGGCTCAGAAGGAGTTAGTACAGAATTCTAACAGACATTTAAAGGTATATACAAATACCACCTAAGATATTCAATAAGATAGAATCACAGGGAGAACCCCTCAACTCTTCAATGAAGCTAGAATCACCAAAATCAGGCAAAGATACAAACAGCAAAGAAAAGTATAAAACCACATCCTTAGAGAACAAGCATGCAACAATTCTCACAAAATATTTGCAAACTACATACAGATACACATCAAAAATTTATCCACTATGATCAAGTCACCTTTATTTCAGAAATTCAGTATATGTTACTCAATAAACATCATAAATCATATGAATGGACTCAAAGACAATATTACATGATCATCTCAATAGATTCAGAAAAGGCCTTTGACAAAATCCAACATAAATTTATGTTTAAAAGTTCTAGAGGGAATTGGACTGGAGGCAATATATTTCAACATAATCAAGGAACCCATGGCCAAAATCATTCTAAATGGAGAAAAATTGGGAGCATTCCCATTAAAATCAAGAACTACTATCTCCAATCTCTTTTAACATAGTGCTTGAAACCCTTGCTAGAACATAAAACAAAAGAAGGAAATGAAAGAGTACTATTTGGACAAGAAGAGGTAACATTATCCACATTTGCAGAAGATATAATATTATACCTAAAAGATGCCAAAAATTTCACCAGAAACCCCCTTAGAAATGGTTAATAATTTCAGAAAAGTAGCATGTTATGAAATCAATCTACAAAAAGTCAGTAACATTTCTAAATATCCATAAGAAGCAATCAGAGAATGAGTACATGGACCCCCTCATTCACAATAGCCTAAAAATAATCTAAGAATAAACTTGGCCAAAAACATTAAAGCTCTCTATAATGAAAATTTGAAATATTTGAAGAGTTTGAGGAAGACAACAGGAGATGGAAGGGCCTCCCATGCCCAAGGATTATTGAGAAAATGACTGTCCTGTCAAAAACGATCTATAAATTCATGCAATCCTAATCAAAATCTCTAAGACCTTCTTCAAAAATTTAGAAAAAAAATCATCTTAAAATTCATATGGAATCACAAAAGACCATGGTAGTCAAAGCAACCCTGAGCACAAAGAGCAATGTTTGGAGGATTATCATACCAGATCTCAAATTATATTACAGAGCTATGGTCATAAAAAACAGCATGATACTGGCACAAAATAGACATGTAGAGCAGTGGAGCATAACTGAAGACACAAACGTAAGTGCATGCAATATCAGCCACTTGATATTTCACTAAGGGGCCAAGAATATACAAGAGAGACAGTAACTTCAACAAGTGGTGCTTGCAAAACTGGATCTCCATCAGAAGAAGAATGAAACCAGACCCTGATCTTTTACCTTGCACAAAATTCAACTCCAAAAGGATCAAAACCTCAATGTGAAGCATGAAACTCTGAAACTGTTAGAGAAAACATAGGCAGTGCCTGACAAGCTATAGGTGTAGGAAAGGATTTTCTAAATCAGAAAACAGTTGGTCAGGAATTAAGGTCAAGCAGGAAGTCATTAAACTAAATGCACAGAAAAAGAAACAACCAAGGAAGTGAAGAGAAAATCCAGTGTGGGAGAAAATCATCATCACTGACATATCTGACACAGGTTTAATATATAGAATATATAAAACAAAGAATCAAAGAAATAAGTAATCCAACTAAAAGATGGACTGTGGATCTAAACAGAAAATTCTCAAACAAAGAAATAAAGATGACTCAGAATCGCTTTGAAAATGTCCAACAACCTTACCAATCAGGGAAATGAAAATTAAAATGACTTTAAGATTTTATCTTACCCTGGTGAGACTAGTTAAGATCAAAAGAACAAATAATAGCAAATGTTGGAGAGGATGGGAGAAAGGGAATGTTCATTTACTGCTGGTGGTAATGCAAATTCTTGCAAATACTATGGAAAGTAGTGTGGAGAATTCTTAAAAATTGAAAAACAAAAACAAACAAAAAGCAAACCAACCATATGCTATGGTTATATAACTCCTGGACATATACCCAAAAAACTCATCCTCCTGCAAGATACCTGTACATCCCTGTTTGTTGCTGTTCTTTTCACAATAGCTAAGCAACCCGTGTCCTTCAACTGTTGAGTAGATAATGGAAATGTGCTACATTTATACAATGGAGTTCTACTCAGCAGTTAGAAAGATGATGTCATGAAATTTTTAGTTAAATGGATAGAACTAGAAATTGTTATACTAAGTGAATTAACACAGACTGAGAAAAACAAACAACATATGTTCTCCCTCATTAGTGGATCCTAGCACCAAATTCTTAGGTGCAAGTATATATCTTGCTGTAACTGCTGGGTCTAGGAAAATGGAAAGGAAGCAGGAAGGGAAAGGGAAAGGAGCCTGAGTTAATAGAACAGTAGAAGAGAGATGTTACCAAGGGGCAAATGGGTAAAATACGAGTATTTAAATGGGAGGGGAAGAAGGTGAGTTATACAAGGAACCATGGGGCTGAAGGGAAGAAGGAATTCAAAAGATGTAGAACCAGAGGAGACAGGTTATTATTGAGGATGAAAAGGGGAAAGTGAAGGTACTTTTACTGGGGAGGGAAGAAGGAGAGTTAGACAGGGATAGAGAGGAAAGGTAAATATTATTTAGGTGATGTGAATAATCAGAGGCAAATATATTAGTTCAAAAAAAAAAGCACACATATCTCTGTATGTGTCAACGTGTATACCTGAATACTATATAACAATAGCGCCAGGCAGAAGAAACCTCCCTTTGATTTGTTAGCCAGCATAGTCCAAGAGACTAGCAAAATAACACAGGCAATTATCATGGCCCTTGATTAGTTCCCAGAATTTGAAGATAAAACTATATTGCTGAAGAAAGGACATACTTCAGACATCAGATTTGGAGTAAAGGAAGCCTCCTCCATAAAGGCTAGCTGTCGTAATTTTGGAGGACACTATGCAAGCTGCTAAGGGAAAACATCAATTAATGGTCCAATTGCATAGAAAAGAAAAGAAACTTCTTTTGCAACAGATATTACTACAAAGTTCCACAACTTCTCATACACAGAGAATAAGCAACTATGAAATACCCAGCCCTAAGTTAGATATCTACAATGGAGCTGCTACACCTAAAGGTCATAGGACATAGTGGAGCAAGGAAGGGCTAGAGAGAATACTAATGCATCTCTCAACTCTCATCAGTGAAGCTCCTTCATTAGATATAGGGCAATGAACACAGAAGGTGGCAAATAGCCAAAGCATAGAGAATAAGTATACAGAGAGTATGTCCTTGGTCAGGACTCCTTCCTATATTATACTCCACCCAGCCAAGGCTCAAGGACCACTGAGGAAGAGGGAGCAGAAAGACTCTAAGAGCCAGGGAAGGAGGTGCATGACCACATGGAAACAATGTCTTACAGGCTCCTGGGACCTTTCTCATATAGAATCTAGAGAAACGGTACTAGTGGCAGTTGATTACTTCTCAGTGGGAGAGAGCTGATCTTCGTTAAGGGAGTGACTCTAAATTGGCTGGCTAGACCTTAGTGGATGAACTTTCACTGAGGGACAGCTGAGTATACTAAGACTCAACAGAGCTGAACGTAAATGACAAAATGCATGAAATCTGGTGAGGTGAGATGCGGGAAAGGTGTAAAGATGATGAAGATGTTTTGTATGAAACACATAAAAATTCTACAAAACTAAAAAAAAAAAACGAGCACAAAAACAATGCATTGGGAAATTGTATGTGAATAATCTCCCTCCCTCTTATGCATTAGTCTGCTTCCTGTATGTGGATAGTATCTATTAGGGAGATGAAGGACACTAGATGAAGGATTACTAGAAAATACCTATCCGGTTATCTATTTTCTTTTTTCTTATTTTATTCTTCAGTGCTGGGAATGGAGGCTTTTTTATGCTAGGCAAGTCTCTTTCCACTGAACTATGCCCACTGCCTCTGCTGTTACGCTAATACACTAAGCTACAACATCAAGAGACCAGCTCTAGTCTCCACAATGTGAGTGGAAATCCAGGTGCCTGGTTCTTCAGTCTCCCCTTGCCCCAGGCAGATGAGGTGTGGCTGCCACCCATGAAACAACTTCAAAGTCTGGGACAGCTTCCACTTCAGTAGCCATCTGTCGGGATGATTCAGGTTACCGACAATTATGTTTGAATGGAAAATGCCTTTGGTTTACATCGTCTGTTGGGAAGCCATGGCATTAAGTTCTTTACTTTTCTGATTAATTCTGCAAAAGTTTTCCTATGAGTACAACCTCAAGGGATGTCCAGGCAGGTATAAAAATGTTCAGATGATGAAGTCAGAGGGAGTGAAAACCCGTCAACAATGAGTACCATCTCCTGAAACTAGGGGCTTGTGTGTCACACTACTGTGCTGTGTGTCACATTTTGTAGTGAATCAAGTTAGAAAGGTAGTTTTGTTCTTTTTCTGTTTCTTTTTTGATAAAACTATTTTGAAAGTGGGTTCTGTATTTTGGAAACACACAAGGTTGGATCAAAGCATTACCACAGTTTCCAGGGTGTTCTGGATATATATATATATATATATATATATATATATATATACTACCATTTTCTTTGGATCTTCTCTTGAATATAAATTCTAAAAGCTATGGGGTACCTGGGGTGATTAGTGTGTCCTTTGGTGTGATGATGAGTCAAGTAGGAGAAGGAAGGAAACCAAAAAGAAATCAGAATTGGAGGCCGGTCCCCCAATGACAGAACTTTCAGCTTGTTCTCCAACTTCCACTGAAGGTTGAGGGAGTAAGTTTAAGATGATCGTCAATCACTCATGATTTAACCAATTTCAGTTAGAGTGTCATAAGAAAATTCCAGAGGAACAGGATTTAGAGAGTTTTCATATACTCAACAAACGGGGCTCCCAGAAAATGGGGCAACCCTCCTCTCAGCCTCCTCCAGCACATCTCTTCACTGGCATTGCTTCCAATGTCCTTTATTAGAAATCAATGCTTCCATGCTCTGTGACAGTGTTCTACCAAATTAATTGAACCCTAAGAGCAGGTTGTAAGAACCACAAACTATAGCCAGAGAATCAGAATCGCAAATACAACAACCACGAGCTTCTGATTGGCAGTTTGAAGGGATGAGCCAATGGTCTTTGGGATCTGCTTATCTCCTAGGAGAGAGCATCAGAACTGAATTGACTCAGAAGACAAGCGATGTTCCCCACAGTAACTATTTGCTTACTGTTGGACCTCATTCTTTTTTTTTTTTTTTTTTTTTTGGTCTTTTCGAGACAGGGTCTCCCTGTAGCCCCAGCTGTCTTGGAACTCACTTTGTAGACCAGGCTGGCCTTGAACTCACAAAGATCCGCCTGCCTCTACCTCCCAAATGCTAGGATTAAAGGCGTGCGCCACCACGCATTCTTTTTACCTTTCAAAATTTGGGAAATGATCAGCGTTGTGAACCAGTAGACTGAGAAAGTGAGACTAGGTAGTTTTTCCATTGGGTAGACCACTGGAAGCCCTTTGTACGGGCTCTTCGCTATGCGAAGACTTTGGAAATGGTGATATCCCATGGCTGCTGAGGTGGGCTGTCAAGTCCTGACCTGGTGTCCAGCATAGTTCCTGTGCTCCTACAGTTAACATGATGCTCCTCCTGGGCAGGTGATGCTCCTTTTCCTGAGGTGATGCTCCTTCTCATGAGGTCATGCTCTTCTTTGTGGGGAGGTGAAGCAACTTTGTAGTGGCCAATGCACAATGCTTAATATTCCTCAGGCTCCACACTGTCCAGCACACTCAGAGTGTTTGAAGGCTATCACAGTGTACCTATGATGGCCCTGCCCTTCCTTTTGTTTCTTACTTATCTTCTCTAATGTCTCCTTCTTAGCCTGACTTTAGCTTGTAAGCCAACCTTCACAATCACAGCAGAGCTAGTCACCCTGGTTTTAGATATTGATTCAGAGTAAAACTGAAGGGAAAGCATGTGTCCCGTGACTAATCCCCTTCCTGATGTCATGGGGGGGGGGGTTCTTATCTGCTTCGCTTTACAGAGTAAACTAGTTACAGGTGAGGTTTGGTCTCTTGAACTGAAATAATCCATAGCTAGTCTCTGTTTTCAGCTGCTAGGCACTGAACAGACATACTGTCCTAAAATTTGAGAGTAGAGACTGAGGATACCATAGTCTGAAAAAGATTTGGCTAGATGTTGTCTCCTTAGAAATGCACTTCAACGTACTTCAGTTTGTTTGCAATCTATAAAATCTAATGGAGTTTAGGGGCTGGAGAGATAGCCTAGCGGTTAAGAGCACCGACGCTCTTGCAGAGGACCCGGGTTCGATCCCCAGCACCCACATGGCGGCTAAGAACCGTCTGTAACTCCAATTCCAGGAGAACTCCAGTTCCAGGGGAATCCAAGACCCTCTTCTGACCTCCGCAGCATTGCACGACAGGGGTGCACAGACCTGCATGCAGACAGTACATTCATACACATACAAAAATAAATAAATAAATAAATAATAATAATAAAAATAAAAAAAATCCAATGGAGTTTAGAGTTGATTCCTGGGACTTCAACGGAAATTAACTATTTGACCAAGATGATAAACGTTAATATAGTAGATTAAAAAATACAATGGCAAATTCCTGTCTTCCAGTATGTTCATATATTTTGCAATGTGATTTTTGTCTTTCCCCAGGAGGTAACATTCTGTTCCACTTGGCTTGAATTCAGATGAATATAGTAAATTGTCCTGTGTGTAGAGGAAAGCCCTTGCAGCCCTTCCTGTCCACCCAAGCTTACAGCTAGATGCTGCCCCATGAGGACAAGAGACACCAGAAGACAATCCACCTGAGAAACACAGGGCATCACAATAATTATGGAATCAGCTGTTCAGTCCACTGGATACTGGTGGGATTTGGTCATCAGCAAAGCATGACCAATACAAAGAAGTTTAAACAAACTGCATCAGAAATCAAAAAGAATTCTCTTGTATATCATGATCCCTGAAACTCTTGCCATACGCTGAGAACAGTATGTCATTTAAGAGAGAGAGTAAAGGAATCTGGGCTCAGAGCAATGCAGATTGTGTCAGGCAATGGGGAGTGGGCACAACATGAAAACAGACAGCATCTTGCGTTATCTTCTCAGAGGCTCCTGCACACATTTTTAAAATAGTCTAGAATATATGACACTCAAGTGAAGCGACTTTCTGGGATTTCATTCCTTTCACTACATGTGTTTAGTGTGCAGGAGTGGCGCTTGTGTGTGCTCACATGAGCAACTGCTATGTCGGTCAAGCCTAGGCGCTTCCTATCAGCTCACAGAGTTGCCCCTGCTCCTTGGTGGCTAGAACACCAGACACCCACACTTTCAGTTAAAAAAAATCCATAGCAGGACATTAACTGTAGTTAACACTGCATATTAACCCCTTAGAATTGATCATGCTGTGTGTTTGCAGTTTTGCATTCAATCACCTGCAGTTTCCATTCTGTTGTGCACTTCTACCCTTGACTCTCATCATTCAATGCCCTATTTATCTGTATTCAATTTTTTTGCCTCCCGTTTCCTTTGCTAATTTGATGTAGTTCTTTGTATTTATTTTTGACTTTGTAAGTTGAGATTTTGTTGTTGTATCAAAAAATCCTTCCCAAAGCCAAGGCTGGGAACTTACTGATATTCTTGAAGATGCTGTGATTTGAATCTTACAATGTGGTCTTTTATCTAGCTTGAGTTGACTTTTGTGTGTAGTACAGTATCTGCATTTGCATGTGGATATTGCTTCTCCAGAACCATTTACCAAAGAAGTTTTCCTTTTCTTACATATCTTCAAGGAGTCTCTGTTGAAAATATGTTGGCTATAAAAGCTTGGGTTTATTTCTACACTGTTCCATTGATCTAGAAATTTGTTTTTATTTTAGAGACACATTGTTTTGATTACTGTAGCTTTGTAATATAACTTGAATTCAAGATGTAAAAAATTTGCTTTTACATTGCTGGGGACCCAAATCAAGGCTTATGCCATGCTAAGCCAAGTCCTGCTCTTTGTTTTTGCAATCAGTATCTCATTCAGGCTCTATATGCTGCTTTAGGTCATACAAACACTTTAAGAATAAGGATCATTTTTATGTTGGCAAAAAAAAAACACATGGATGATAAATATTTAAAACATACAAAGAAATCCACCCAGCAAGGAAGGAAAAGAGGAATGTATTTCTACTGGGAATTGGTCAGTGACATAAAACCAAGTTCTTTTATTCTTTACTCATAGTTGGATAGTGGCACATACACACACACACACACACACACACACAAACACACACACACGGGGGGGGGAGGATACAGAGAGATTACTGACCAGTAAAAAGTTTTCTCTTAAGCTTGAATTTGTAAAGTAGATATTTAAAGGTGAGAAACAAAGTGGGTTTTTCCTGCGACCACCACCAAGATATCTGAACATCCACTAAAGGCTGTAACTAGGAAAATAGATATGGTCAGAATGTATTTTCAGTGTCTAAAGTAAATACAGCTCTGCGGGGGAGTAGGAACCTAGGGTCCCATGTGTGTCCATGTACCAGAGCTCTGGCTCTCAGAGTATTAGTGCAGGGGGATGACTGACCTAATAAAAGGGAGTGTTCTCTTGCCATTTGCAGCCTTCAGTCAGCATGTCCCACCTATCAATATCTGTGTTCTTTGAATACAGTCTTGAAGCATGCTGAGCAAACAGCACTGAGCAGGAACAAGAGCTCTGTCTGTACTGTGCCTTCTGAACTATGCCATGAGGAATCCGCGAGAATAAGCAAGGCAAAATCCTGCCATTTTTATTTCTTAAACTCACAGAAATCAATGCATCCAATTTTGTTCTATGGGAAATGAGAAGCTACTATCTGATTTTAAGCAAGGGAACTGAAGGATCTTTTCAGTCTTAGAAAACCACTCTTAGTCAGGGGTAGTGGTGATACAGGCCTTTAATCTTAGTACTGAGGAGGAAAAGACAGAAAGATCTCTACGAGATCATGACCAGAGTGGCCCAGGGCAGCTGGGGCTACTGGGAGACACTGTCTTAAATAAATAAATAAATAAATAAATAAATAAATAAATAAATAAATAAATAAATAATAGATAAATAAATAAATATTTAAAAAGAAACAAAAAAGAAACCCTCTCTGACCTCGGTGGGGAGAACGAACTATCAACAGGAATGAGTAGAAGTAGAGACCAGATAGGAAACTGTGGACGTCAGCCTGGCAGGTCAATCAGCTTACGGGAAGCAAATGTTTCTTCAAGCTCAGGACTTCAGAACTTAGAATGTGCTTGCTTGGTATGGTTGCTCTTGTAACCTACTTCCTTCTACTGAGCCCCACCTGTTAAGGTTCTATCACCTCCCTACAGTGCCATTGTCCACTGATCAAGCCTTTACCATGTGGGACTTCAGGGACACTTCAGATTCTAATCATAACAAACACTATGTCAAGACTCTGTGATACAGAAGATGGACTACGGAGACCCTTAGAATCGTGCCCAGCTGGGCATAGTGGCGCACGCCTTTAATCCTAGCACTTGGGAGGCAGAGGCAGGCGGATCTTTGTGAGCTCAAAGCCAGCCTGGTCTACAGAGTGAGTTCCAGGACAGCTAGGACTGCAGGGAGACCCTGTCTCAAAAAGACAAAAAATAAATAAATAAATAAAAGAATCGTGCCCAAGAGGTGTAGAGTGCATCAGGTAGCTTGGCCAACCTGTACCTTTTTCCTTATTTGTAGCAAAGCAATAATGATAATGTTCATTTTATAGAGCTGCTGGGAGAATTCTGAGGACAGTGGCATGCCAGAGTGCTGAAGGCATATTTAGGCTTACAGCTTTCCAGACTTGAGGTAGAGAAGTATCCCTCCCTGACAGTAACAAGTAGCAAAGCAATTCAGATAGATGTAGGGAGAAAGTCATCAGACATGCATTAATTTTTTTTGGATTAATCAAGGTTGTTTGCCTAATGACCCCATTATGCTTATTATAATTCTTTTGGATAGGAGTTTCCTCACACAGCAGTACTATTAATAGGCCATTCAATTATAATTTTTAAACTGAGAAAGTCCCATGCTTTCAAAAAAGACTTCACAGGGCATATGGATTCATCAAAATACTTTGTTGAGAGTGTTTACAGCAGGAGATGTCTTCCCACTACAAACCCATTTCACAAATTCCCTCCTCCGATTAGTTTTTTTAAATATATATTCTTTTTTTTTGCTTTTCATTTATATATATATATATATATATATTACAAGATTATCAAATCATCTAGACCCGTGTCCCCCACACTATGCCCCCACCCCACCAGAGCTCACGTTTTCTGCCAAACATGCTTTTCATCTCTTTCTCAGTCTTTCTCAAAATTCTCCATGTAGAAGTTGACTGTTTTGAGCAGAAGTTCACTGTTTCAGTCAGTTCTTTGATGCAGTCCTTTCTGTTGTTGTTGTTGGTTGTGATTGGTTAATATGCCAGTACGCATCTCATTGGACAAAAGATCAAGGGGCTGGACACAAGAAATAACATTAAGGCAGTGTATGGATGAGCATACCACAGATGAGGGAATACCATTCAGTCAGCGTTTTGTTTTTCTGGGAGGTGTTATACCCTTACTCAACATGAGGTTCCTTAGCACTCCAACTATTTTTATCCTGCAAAGCTCATGATTCATCTTTCTTATTGGTCATAGAACTAACATGTGCATGTGTTACAACACATTTCTAATCTACTGTCAGTTGAGGGCATTAGGTTGTTTCATTCCTCGATTGTGAAGAGACTGAATAAGAATGGCCATGCTGTATCTCTTCAGTATGGGTGAAGTCTTGAGTGACATGCCTAGGAAGTGGGTACTTGTGGGTTGGTACAATCATTCCCAAGTCTTTCAGGGTTCTCCAACGCTTTCCATAGTGGCTGTTTATGAGTTTACATTCCCACGCAGTAGGTTAGTGTCCCCTTTCCGAAACACTCTCCAGCACTGAGGTAATCATTGTTGTTTTCTTTTGATCCTGCCAGATTTTATGTGAAGTAAGAGATATCTATAAGTGTTTTGATTCCATTCTTAATTATAGTGATTAGAAATCTTAAGATGTTTCCAGCATTTCCTTAAATTCACCATTGATGATCTGTCGTCTTGCTTCCACATTGATGGGTATTTGTTTTCGTTCTCCTTTGTTTTTTGAGATAGTTTTAATCTATTGAGGAACTTCAATGCTCTTTCAGATTTTCTGTGTGAAGGTTTCCTCTCGCGTAGGGAATTTCTCTCTGCTACTTCCATTCGATTGGTTCGTTTGTTGTACAGAAGGTATTTGAGTTTAATGAGGTCCATTTGCAATTGTCGACTAATTCGTCGCTGCTGTCGAGTTTTAAAGTCGTTTACTCTATACCTATGGCTTGTAATCTGCTGAACTTTTTCTTCTATACGCCTTCAGAGTTGAGGTTTATGTTTGAAGTTTATTTAAGTCCATCTGATTGAACTTTACAGGGGAAGGTAGTTTAATTTAATTTTTAAATGGTGCATCCATATTTGAACACTGCTGAAGATTGTCTGTTTTTTTCCTTGTTTCTTGCATTGGCGAGAAGTATAGATGGCTGAAGATGGATGTGCTAAAGTTGAGATTTCAGTTTTGTTTCATTGGTGAATAGGTCTGTTTTTGTGCCAGTACCAACTGTTTTTTATGACTATACTCTGTAGTATATTGAAGTCTGGTATAGAGAAACCCCTGTGTAACCTTTCTTAACCTCAGGGTTTAGTTTTAGTATTCATGGGTCATTTTTTTTTCCAATGAATTTAAAGCTTTTTTAGAAGCCTGTGAGAAACTTGGGTGATTTAATTTTGATTTGCATTAAACTATACAAATTTGGGTAGAATGGAATTTTTATCAATGTTAATTTTCAATTCATGAGTCAGGAGTTTTGTCATATCTTGATTTCTTCAATTATTATTTTTAAGGTTTAAATTTTTGTTGTAGAGATTATTGTGTGACTTTGGTTAGGTTGTTCCTAGGTTTTATGTTTATGAGGCTTATTAGATGGAGTTCTCCTTTGTATTCCTTCTTCAGTTTTGTTGTGGTGTAAGAAAGGCTATTGATTTTTGCCTGGTAATTTGTGGTACCAGCCACTTTGATGAAGCGTTGTCATTCTAGGATTATCATGGTGAGGTTCTAGCATTCCATTAGGTAAATAACTGATATCATCAGCAAATAGGATAGCTTGACGTCTTCTTTTCTCCAAGTAGACTCCTTAATTGTCCTTTTTTGCCTTAATTGCCGTAGCAAAGTGTTCAAGTATACTAACAATTGAATAGGAGTGGGGTACAGGGGGCATCTTGACAAGTTCCTAACCTTTAAGGGAATGATTTCATGTCTTCCAAATTTCGGAGAAATTGGATTGGGGTTTTGTGATATGGCTTTGATTACTTGTAGAATGATTCCCTCCATCCAATATCTCCTAGATAGGACTTTAGGCAGGTGCGGATGGTACTTATTTGTCAAAGCTTTGTTATTTTTTTTTTTTTTGGTAGTGTGTTTTGTTTTTTCATATCCATTATAATCTTGATGAATTGTTATTGATATTTGTATGTTGAACCATCCCTGCAGCTCGTGGTGATAATGCCACTGTGGTCCATGATGGAGTGACATTCGTGATTGTGGGTCTGTATCGATTTGCCAGTATTCCGTTTAGAATTTTGGCATTCGTGTTCTTTATGGGAGATATATAGAGAGATATAATATAATATATATATATATATATATATGATAATTTTTACTGAGATGTTTGATCAATATAAAGCATTCCCAATCAACAACCCATGAACTGCCCCAACACATCAAACCTGCTCTGCTTACAACATCCAAGCTAAGCCTTCTCCAGACAAGCTCTGAAATTCAGATATTCTTCTGAATTCAAATAGATCTGCTGAAGTCTAGTCAGCATATCCAGGAATCCTAGGTAAAGCATACTCTTCCTCATTCAACTGGACTCAATCTCTTGTAGTTCTCAGTCCAGGATCAGTCTCCCACACATTTCTCCTGCTCCAGTTGTTCCAGTTGCCATGGGTCCCATGCCTGATACCACCATTGCCACAGGTTCACATGTAAAAGCTTACCATTGATTGTAATTTACTGCTTCTCTACCTTCATGCACCAGCCCTGGCTCTTAAAATCATTCCTCTGCTCTTCTGTAATGATCTCTGAGCAGGTGGGTGAGTTTTAAACCCATTCAGGGATACACACTCTGGAGGATCCCATTCTTTGAAGCATGACTAGTTGTGGTCTTCCATTTGCATCACAGTCTATTGTTTAAGGAAGCTTTACTGATGAGAATTGTGGAGTGCACTAATTTTCTCTCTGCCCCTCATTCTTTGCGTAGAGGTTCAACTGTAGATGTGTCTCCTAAAACAAAGGACGAAGAAAACAAGTGACTTAATTAAAAGATGGGCTGATGATCTGAACAGAGAGTTCTCAAAAGAAGAAATAAAGATGGCTAAGAAACACCTTAACAAGTGTTCACCATAGTTAGTCAAAACAACACTGAGAACAAGGAGCAATGCATGGGATGGGGGAGGGGTGCAATTGATTAAGAAATGCAAATCAAAACCACTTTAAGATTTCATCTTACCCCAGTAAAACTGGCTAAGATCAAGAAAACAAACGAAGTAGATTGACTCCTGGATTGTTGTAGGGGGTGGCTGTCTTGGCAGAGCCGCCATTCACCTTTGCAGCCAGTGCCATGTGGGTTTGGTTCAGTGCCTTTGTGTCTTTGTGCGGGCAGGCTCCTGAAGCACAGGAGTCTGGAAGTCGCTCTAGACAGGTAGATTTTAAGATAGATTGACTCCTGGGTTCCTGGAAAAGGGTCTAAACTCTAAACCCTTGTAGGAGGTGGCTGTCTGGGTGGAGCTGCCATTTGCCTTTGCAGCCGGTGCCAGGTGGGTTTGGTTCTGTGCCTTTGTATCTTTGGGCAGGCTGGCTCCTGGAGCATAGGAGCCTGGAAGTCACTCCAGACAGGTAGATTTTAGGGTAGATTGACTCCTGGGTTGCTGGAAAAGAGTCTAAACTCTAAACCCTTCTGGGGGGTGGCTGTCTCAGTGGAGCCGCCATTCACCTTTGCAGCCAGTGCCAGGTGGGTTTGGGTCAGTGCCTTTGTGTCTTTGTGCAGGCAGGCTCCTGAAGCACAGGAGTCCAGAAGTCACTCCAGACAGGTATATTTTAAGATAGATTGACTCCTGGGTTGTTGTAAAAGGGTCTAAACTCTAAACACTTGTAGGGGGTGGCTGTCTGGGCAGAGCCACCATTTGCCTTTGCAGGCAGTGCCATATGGGTTTGGTTTTGTGCCTTTGTGTCTTTGTCCTCTGAAGCACAGGAAACGATAAGTCACTCCAGACAGGTACAAGGGTATGGGCTAAGTCAGGCATACCCCACCACCACCAACTGGAATTGATGAGAGAGTATCCAAGTGGACGTTTTTGGAGAACCTTCAGAACAGGAAGGGAAGAGTGACTTAGAATTCTAATATGCAATATATAAACAAAATTGAAAGTCTGAAACCTAGACAAGTCAATACTCCATAAACAAGGAGGAGAAGGGGAAAAAAAGCATTTGAAAACACGCAAAAGTGGAACAACCAGGAAATATTGGACACTATGAAAAGATCAAACCTCCACATCATAGGAATAGAGGAAGGAGAAGAATCTCGAGAGAATAGTATTGATAAGATCTTCAACAGAATAATAGATGAAAATTTCCCCAAACTAAAAATAGACAAACCCATACAAATAAAAGAAGCACATAGGACTACAAATAGACAAGATCAGAAAAGAAACTCCCTGTATTAGTCACTTTTCTGTTGTTGTGATAAAACACCATGAGCAAAGGAACTTATAAAAGGAAGAGTTTATTTGAACTTACAATTGACGGTTCCAGGGAATTAGAGTCCATTGTGGCAGGAGGCATGGTAGCTGGAGCTGGAGCAGCAAGCCGAGGGTCACATCTCGCAATGAGCACAGGAAGCAGAGCAAGCGACTGGAGACCACAAAGCTTGTTAAACTCACTAAGCCTGTGCCCAATAACGTACTTCCTCTAGCATGACCACACCTTCTAAGACCTCCAAGAACAGTGCCACCAACTGGAGACAAATGTCTGAATACTTAAAGTCTGTGGGGGATACTCATTCAAACCACCACACTCCCATGCCATATCATAGTTAAAATGCTAGACGCCCAAAACAAAGACAAAATTCTGAAGTCTACAAAAGAAAAACAAGTCACATACAAAGGGAAACCCAACAGAATTACAACTGACTTCTGGGTGAAAACCATGAAAGCAAGAAGAGCATGGAGCAAAGCATTCCCAGTGTTAAAGGACTACGGATGCCAACCGAGAATACTTTACCCAGCAAAAATGTCGATTATAGTTGAAGGAGAGAGAAAAATCTTCCATGACATAAAGAAGATGATAGAATACATGTCCAGAAAACCAACTGTTCATAAAATACTTGAAGCAATTCAAAGGGCAGAAGAGAGGAGCAACTATCCTCAAATACTTAGGAAAAGAAACTAATAAAAACATAACCATAGGAGGAGAATCAGAGGCTAAAAGTCCAAATGGATAATAAGATGAAAGGAATCAACATCCATCTTTCAATTATAACCTTAAATATTAATGGGCTAAACTCCCCAATAAAAAGGCATAGACTGGGAGAAGGGAGTAGGAAAAAAAACCCCATCTATATGCTGTCTACAAGAAACCCATCTCAATTTCAAGGATAGGCACCAACTTAAGGTGAAGGAATGGAAGAAAATATTCCAAGAAAATGGTACCAAAAAGAAAGCAGGTGTTGCTATTCTAATATCAGACAAAATAGACTTCAAAGCAAAAGAAATCAAGAGACAAACAGGGCCATTACATCTCTATTAAAGGAACAATTAAGGATGTAGATCTCACAATCATGAGTATATATGCACCAAACTCTGCTGCACCAAACTTTATAAAGAAAATTCTTCAGGATCTTGAGGCACAGATTAACTCCAGCACACTAATAGTAGGGTATTTTAATACCCCACTAAGTCCTTTAGACAGATCAACAGGACAAAGGATAAACAGAAAGACATCTGAACTAAATGATGCAATACACCAAATGGACCTCACAGACATCTATCAAATATTTCACCAAAACACCAGAGAATACACTTTCTACTCAAAACCTCAAGAAACAGTCTCCAAAATAGACCATATACTGGGACACAGAAAAAAATCAACAAATACAAAAAGATTGAAATAATCTCATGCGTTCTATCAGACCACAGTGCAATAAAACTCAATATCAACACCAGGATAAACACTACAACATATGAGAACACATGGAGACCAAACAACACACTCCTGAATAATGAATGGGTCAAGGAAGAAATAAAGAAANAATATAGTGCTTGAAACTCTTGCTAGGGCAATAAGGCAAGAAAAGGAAACTAAAGGAGTTCTCATTGGAAAAGAGGAAGTCAAGCTATCCCTTTTTGCTGATGATATGATTGTCTACCTAAGGGATGCTAAGAACTCCACCAGAAAACTCCTAGACACGATTAAGTACTTCAGTAAAGTGCCAGGATACAAAATAAATCTAGAAAAATCAATAGCCTTTCTTTATACCAAAAACAAGCAACTGAAGAAGAAATACAAGGAGACCTTCCCACTCACAATAGCCTCAAAAACAATAAAATACCTAGGAACAAGCCTAACCAAAGACACCAAAGATCTCTAAAACAAAAATTTTAAACCCTTGAAGAAGGAAATTGAGGAAGACATCAGAAGATGAACAAACCTCCCATGCTCATGGTTTGGGAAAATAAATATAGTAAAAATGTCTGTTCTACCCAAACTCGTGTACAGATTTAATGCAATCCCAATCAAAATCCCCAAGAGCTTCTTCACAGTCTTGGGAAAAAAATCCTCATGGAAAAACAAAAGACCCCGAATAGCCAAAACAACCCTGAGCAAAAAGAGCAATATAGGGGGCATCTCTATACCAGATTTCAAACTATACTACAGGGCTATAGTCATAAAAACAGTTGGTACTGGCACAAAACAGAGCAATTGACCAATGGAATAAAACTGAAGAGCCAAACCTGAGAACATACAATTTCAACCACCTCATATTTAACAAGGGGGCAAAGAAGACACAATGGAGGAAAGACAGCATCTTCAGTAAATGGTGTTGGCAAACTGGATCAACAACTGTAGAAGAATTAAATTAAACCCCTATCTCTAACCCTGTACAAAAGTCAATTCCAGATGGATCAAAGACTTCAACGTGAAATCCAAAACTCTGCAGGTGATAGAAGAAAAACTTGGTGGCAACTACAAGACATAAGTGTAGGAAAAGACTTCCTAAATCAGACAGCAGCTGTGCAAGAAATAAAATTGACAATTGACAAATGGGACCTCATTAAAATAAAAAGCTTCTGTACATCAAAAGAAACAATCAAGGAAGT
>VZQC01011607.1:0-33346 GCA_009823505.1 Rhizomys pruinosus
GCAGCTAAGAATATCTTAACCTTTGCCTGCAATAACTGCTTCTGTAAATATGCTGACTGCTTGATCACCAAAGGATTTCTTTTGATGGCTTACATACACATAGACTTTTGCGTTGAAAGTCACTTATACCAAAGTCTAAGCCCACCAATGCCATAACTGTTAAGAAATGACATGAAAAGCCAAGTATGTCATGGCACACATGTTTAATCCCCAGCACTCAGGAAGCAGAGGCAGATGATGGGGGTCCATGAGATTCTCTTATTCCTTAATTCTCTTTCCAAGAATCAGAATCAGAGTGGAAGCAACAGGCTGTTGAATCTCAAATCAGATACTGTGGATGGAAAGCACTGGTACAGCATCTGCCTAGCACATGCATAGCCCTAGGTTTTAGTCACCAGCATTTAAAGGGAGGAGGAGAAGGAGAAGAAAAGGAGAAAGAAGGAGAGGAGAAAGAAGAGGAGGAAGACAAAGAAGAGAAGGAAAAGAAGGAAGATGAAAGCAATGGTGCATGGCGGTGCACACCTTTAATCCCAGCATTCGGCAAGCAGAGGCAGGCAGAGCTCTGTGAATTCAGGGTCAATCTGGTCTACATAGTAAGTTTGAGGCCAAGCTGGAGCTACAGGGAAACCCTGTCTCTAAATCAATCAATCAATCAACCAATCAATCAATCAATCAATCAATCAGAAGAGAAAGAGGCCAGGTGTGGTGGTGCACGCCTTTAATCCTAGCACTTGGGAGGCAGAGGCAGGCGGATCTTTGTGAGTCCAAGGCCAGCCTGGTCTACAGAGTGAGTTCCAGGACAGCTGGAGCTACAGGGAGACCCTGTCTCGAAAAGACCAAAAAAAACAAAACAAAACAAAAAACAAAAAAAGAAGAGAAAGGGAAGGAAGATGAGGAGGAAGAAGGAGGAAGAGAAGAAGAAATAGGAGGAAGAGGAAGAAGAGGAGGAATGACGACTAACAGAATGATGACTGGATTATATCTTAGCCCAAGAAGGGCCCTGTCCTGTTGCTTCACAAGAATCATGCACCAGAGAGTGTGAACGGGCTCCCAGGATCCCGCTGAGTTGCCGTGTTCCCTCTCTGGTCAGAAATAAGAGGATATTACATCTACTGCAAATGGCCCCAAGTGCAGGTGGCTACTCCACCTCTGAGGACAAAGATTCTGGAGGTAAGAACTGGTTCATGGAGGGGCAAGATGCATCAGCACTACATGCCATGGCATGCCCAATGACATCTTTCTTGGGCATTGCATGACATAGGTGCACAAGCTAACTACAATAAATATAACTGAAAGAACTTCACTTATAAACCCTGAAACCAAGCAAGCTACCTAAAAACAATTTTATAGCCTTTAATCCCAGTGCTCAGGAGACAGAGGCAGGTGGATCTCTGTGAGTTCAAGGCCAGCCTGGTCCACGTAGTGAGTTCCAGGACAGCTGGGCCTAGGGAGACCCTGTCTCAAAAAGACAAAAAAAAAAAAATCAACCTCCAAATGACTCAAATTTAGGCAAACAAGCCAAGATAAAACCACTGTCAATCATTGACTCAAAATATTTGATCAACAGACCAAGATACCCTAGAGATAACAGCAAAATCTTATTTTAGAGTTCTTATTGACAATAGGGTTTATGACCTTGATGTTGGATCAGGACATCCTAATGGTGCTGCAGCTGCCAGACACCCCCCCGTGGGGGTGCCTAGGACCTCTGGAAGAACAGCAAGTGATCTTAACCACAGAAACATCTCTTCAGCTTCTGTGATCATTTCTTTTAAATTAGGCGGCTGCTGTTGTGATGGGTTATATTGGGATCTGAAGGGTAGTGGTAAGCTAAGTAAATAAAGAAAATTGCGTGTTGGAAGTCTACATTGACATTATCAAAATATAAGCACAGAAGCTGGAGCCAGGCGTGGTGACATATACATATACATATAATCAGTTTCCAACACTTGGTAAGCTGAGGGAGGAAGACTCCTCAGAGTTCTAAGCCTACCTGGTTTACATAACCTTCCAGGCCAGCAAGGGCTACTTAGTAAGACCCCTCAGAAACAACAAACAAGAAAACAAAACAAAAACAAAGACAAAATGCTGGGTATAGTGGTACTCACCTGAAGCACTTAAAATTCCTCAGGCAAGTGGGGCGTGGTGGCGCATGCCTTTAATCCTAGCACTTGGGAGGCAGAGGCAGGCAGATCTTTGTGAGTTCAAGGCCAGCCTGGTCTAGAGTGAGTTCCAGGACAGCTGGGGCTATCCTGGAGACAGGAAACCCTGTCTCGAAAAGACCAAAGGAAAAAAAAAAAATTACTCAGGCAGGAAGCCCCAAAGTTCAAGGCCAAAAAGTATATAGCAAAAAAATAAAAGAGACTAACTCTATCAATAAAGTGCTTGCGTATGAACATGACGACCTGAGTTCAACCCCAGCACCACATGTAAAAATGTGCACACCCGTAATCCCAGCATTGCGAAAGAGGAGAGAGGACGGTCCCTGGGACTTGCTGGCCAGCCAGTCTAGCTGAATCAGTGAGCTCCAGGTTCAGTGAGAGACCGTGTCTCAGAAAATAAGGTAAAGGAGCTTGAGAGATGGCTCAGTGGTTAAGAGCAGCGTCTTTCGGAGGACCCAGATTCAGTTCCCAGTACCCACATGACAGCTAACAGCTGTCAGTAACTACAGTTCCAGGGAATCCAACATCTTCTTCTGGCCTCCACAGGCATTACATGAATGTGGTATACTTCTATACATGCAGGCAAAACACACACACATTCAATAAAAATAAATAAATTTTAAGTTAAGGTGAGAATTATTAAAGAAGACACGATATGTTTATCTCTGGCTTCCAAACATGCATGCACTCATACATGTAGCCCCCCTCCACATGAACACATATGCACACACACACACACACACACACACACACAACTGCAAACATATCAGGTTAAGTTAGTTAACTCCTGCCAGGCGTGGTGGCGCACACCTTTAATCCTAGCACTTTCGAGGCAGAGGCAGGCAGATCTTTGTGAGTTCAAGGCCAGCCTGGACTACAGAGTGAATTCCAGGACAGCTGGGGCTACAGGGAGACCCTGTCTCGAAAAGACAAAAAAAAAAGTTAGTAACTCCCTCCCTTCTTTTTTTTTTATAAATACACATTCTCTGCATTTTTTTATTTTTATTTTTTATGTGTAGGAATGTACTGTCTGCATGTAGGTTTGTGCACCCCTGTCATGCAAATCTGTGGAGGTCAGAAGAGGGTGTTGGATTCCCCTGGAACTGGGAAATCCAGTTAAAGATGATTCTCAGCTGCCACGTGGGTGCTGGGGATCGAACCCAGGTCCTCTGCAAGAGCAGTCAGCGCTCTTAACCACTAGGCCATCTCTCCAGTCCACTCCCTTCTTTCTTTTATCCCCCCGCCCCCAGGCCAGGGTCTCATGTAGCCCCGACTGGCCTAGAACTCCCAGCTCTCTATGTAGTTGAGGAAGATCTTGAACTCCTGACCTTCCTGCCTTTACCTTCTGAGAGGCATGTGCCACCTCATCTGGTTTTACATTCTTTTTATTTATTTATTATTTTTTATGTGTATGAGTGTACTGTCTGCATGTAGGTTGGTGCACCTGTGTCATGCAATGCTGCAGAGGTCAGAAGAGGGCATCAGATTACCCTGGAACTGGAGTTAAAGACGGTTCTCAGCCACCATGTGGGTGCTGGGAATGGAACCCAGATCCTCTGCAAGAGCAGTCGGCGCTCTTAACCTCTGAGACGTCTCTCCAGCCCCTTGCATTCTTTTACTTTCAAATTTTAATAGATTTATATTGCTTTTAAAAATATTTTATTATTTTTGTTTTAGCGTATGAGTGTATTTTGCCTGTATGTATGTAAGTACACCCGTGTCATTCAATGCCAGAGGAGGTCAAAAGAAGGTGTTGGATTCCCCTGGAAGTGAAGCTATAGACAGTTGTCAGCCTCCCTGTGGGTGCTGGGAATTGAATCTGGGTCCTCTGCAAAAGCAGACAGTGCTCTTAACTGCTGAGCCATCTCTTCAGCCCCTTATATTGCTTTAAAAATATTTTATTATTTTTATTTTATGTGCATTAATGTATTCCCTGTATGTAAGTGCACCCATATCACGCAGTGGCCACGGAGGTCAGAACAGGGCGTCAGATTCCTCTGGAACTGGAGTTACAGATGGTTGTGAATGCTGGGAATTGGACCTAGGTCTTCTGCAAGAGCAGCCAGTGTTCTTAACTCACCAAAGCCCTGCTCTGCAATCTATTGTAATAATCTGAGTGGCTGTGGGCTTATATAGAAAGACTAGACCTGGGCAATATTGCCCTGGGGTTCCCAGGGGGCTACATACAGCTCTGGCCATCTGGCCTCACTGCCTCTTGCCAGGCTCAAGCAATTGAACCCTTCCCAGCTCCCCCCCCCCATGTCCTGAGGCCTTGTGCTCTTCACTGTCAGAAGACCTGATTCCTAAGAAGGGGGAGGCAGTCTCTCACGGTAAGTGATAAAGAACAGAGGGGTGGCAATCATGGGCCATCTGCCCTCTAACTCTGGTCTTTCTCTTTCTCACTGAAGCCGAGCAGGCCAGTAAGGGTTCTCTGAGGCCCCTTCTCTGAATTGCATCCCCCATCTCCTCTGCCCCGCCACCACACATTGCAGGTGGAAGTTCAGAAGATACAGGCCAACGTGGAAAATCAGATGCTGGTCATCGCCTCTGACAGCTAGAAACACCAGGGGCGGGTGGTCTTTGTCTCGGTGAGATGGGCCACCAAGCCGGGCCCAGGCTGCCCCAACATCCTCCATCAAGCTCATGGGACCGCCCAGAAGCCAGAGGGCATGGTTGGGAAGGGGAAAGAGCAGAGAAAAGATACTTGGGTTGACTTATGGGCCAGGATAGTAGGTACAGGAGTAGAGTTCACGGGTTCCTCCCTACACATCCACCCTAGAAGCTGATCCAGACAGTGTGAGATGAGGTGAATACCTGCTTCTCAGAGATCATTCACGAGGTCAAACAGTTGCAGATAAAGGTCTTGGATTTTGTGGAGAAAGAAGAAGCAGCTGCTCTGGGAAAGCTGGGCAACTCTAACCAGCAAAGCCACAGCCGGCTCCTGAAGTTGGAGGGGACATTGTGTGGCTCCACAGTCTGATCACTAACCAGAGCGATGAGCCATTCCTGCAGGCAAGACCCCTCTCTGGACCAGGCCCTGTCCTGACCTCCACATTCCCTCCACCCACCCGTACACAGATATATCCAGAGCAAAGCTAAAGTGCTCAGGGCATGGGGATGCATGACCTCGACTACTCCCCGACTCAGGGAGCCCCAGGTCAACATCCTAGGTTTACACCTATCCCTCTGCTTCTTACTGTACTGCAGAGCTCAGCCTTCCCTTCTTTCCTGCTTTTGATTTTGGAAAAGATGGAGTGTGTCCTGGGATTCTGAGCATATAATACAATCTTCTCCAGACACAACCAGAAGGGAGGTCAGGTGTCTATGTCCTGAAATCTTTTCCTTCCCAACCCCGGTCTGGTGTTACTGCAAGACTGGGATGCGGGCGGTGAAGGTAGGGATTGGGGGTCGGGTACTAGCAGGGTGGCTTGTCCAGAAAGTGGCAGCATCTTCCCCTGTGCACAGGGACTAAACCTTAGACTAGGGACCTCCTGACATAGAACTCCTTCCTTAAATTGCCATCATGTACCTGGGCAGATTTCAAAGACCATGGCTTACCTTGTTCCTCTCTGCACAGCAGGATGATTAGCAGTGAGCACTTAAAGGCTCAACTGAAATCTTCTCATTGTTTTCTACAGCAGCCAGACCTTTGCTGAAGCCCCTGCCCAAGACGTCTAAACAACTAGAAGGAGATGAGATAAATGTCCATATTTGAATGTGGGCAACTTCCACCTGCCCATGGTTTGGGGGCTGAGTGCACCCCGGCCAAAGCAAGGAAACCTCTAGCAGCCAATGATAATATTACCTGCCCTTCTCTACAAAACAGGAATTCCCCAGGCTGAAGCACTTCCCAGGCTGCACAGAAGCCTTGTTGGGAACCAACTTCAAGGAGACACAGAGCTTCCTCCAGCTGCCAGAAACCCTGGCGCAACTCAATGTCTGGCTGATGGACATAGGACACAGCTTCGTTAACCAGTTCCTCTTGAAGGGTCAGTTTCTGGGAGGTCTGGAGTCTTGCAGCCTGGAGTGCCACCCCACCCCACCCCCCAGCCATGGCTGTGGATCCCTGCCTATGTGCACCTGCCCCAGGCCACACAGGCTCTAAGTGCCCAAGCCTCCCTCCAGACAAGATGCCGGACTATGAGAGGGGACCTCAGCAAAGCTCTTCCGTCTCCCCCAGGCATCAGGATGAACTCCTACGAGGTGCTGCCCCCAGCTGTGGACAGGAAAACACTTCTCCAGTGTGAGTTTTCAAAAGTGGAGGCCAGCCTGGGGAGGGGGGAGAAGAAAGGACTCCTGCGTGCCTCACCTGCATTCAGGTGTCCAGAGCGCTTCCCTGATGTCTCTTTCCTGACCTCTCACTGCAGAGTGCGGACCCCATAAGGCCTTAACCTAGGCTCCAGGCCCTGTTAGGAAGGGGCAAAGAACTACTTCAAAGTTGGCTCCTCTCTGCCTTTCTGGACCTTGTTTGGCTTCTGCCCTGAGCTGATGCTTGCCAACTTCCTGGGGTTCATCCAGGCCAGCTGCAATGGGCTGTGCCCATTTTTCCTCAGATTCAAGCTCTCTATTTGATGTCCCAGTAGGTCCCCTCCCTGGCCTGCCCCTGGGGCCAAATCCTCAGATGTTGAGGGTCAAGTTTATGTCATCTTTGCCCCCAGGGTCACCTTAGCCAAGACCCCTTCACCATCTCTCAGTCTCACTCAGAACAAATAAAAAGAGGAGATTAAGTTAAGGTCTAGTGGGAGGGGAGAGGGCCTCAGGTTCCCTAGCCTCTCCAGTGAGGTGCAGCATCCTCACTGGAAAGGCTAGACCAATCCATCCTATCTCCAGACTGTCTGGGGCAGCCCAGTCAGAGCTAGGAAATTTTAAGGGGTAGATAAAGCCAAGTGTGGTAGCACGTGTCTGTAATCCAGCACTTGGGAGGCTGAGGCAGCCTGGGCTACATAGTAAGTTCCAGGGGAGAGCCTGGGCTCAAGCAACCAAAAATAAGATAAATAAAAAATAAAGCCTAGGCAGGGAGGGGTGGGTACCACTTCTAGGACCTGAGGTGGCATCCTGTGATTTCTATGCAAATGCCCTGCACCTTAGCTGCCCCTCTGCGCTCCCTTGCGCCCCAACTCCCCCCAACCCCAGGTTACTGCAACCTGAACTTCAACCCTGCTACGGCCAGCGAGGAACCGTTCTTGTTCAAGGAAACCCACTCTGTGCTGAACTTGGGTATCCTCCTGGAGCCCTCGGCCACCAACACCCCTTTACCCAGCTTCAAGCAGTGGCCACAAGTGCTGTGCTATCCGGGCCTGTCCGAGGGCTGTCACTACTGGGAGGCAGAGGTGTCCAACTCATGGATGTGCCTGGGTGTCACATATTGCTGCAGCCTTCCGCTGGGCAATCGACCCCGCTGCAATATCGTCTGCCTCCTGGGCCGCAACCCCTATTCGTAGTGCCTGGAGTGGAACTCGCTCAAGTTCTCGGTGTGGTACAACAACATGCAGACGGTGCTGCACGGCTCCTACCACCACGCTCGGAGTGGCCCCTGACTTCGGCTCCTGCTGCCGGTCCTTCTAGGCGTGGCGGGTGGCATGAGCCTCCTCTACAGCTTCCTCACCTCGTTCCTCGAGCCGCTATACCCGGCGGTCATGGTCAGCAGCGGCTCGTCGCTCACTCTCAAGCTGTACCCCGTGGCATGGGCGGCGCCCGCCGGCTCAGGGATGCTGCCAATAAAGCTAGACTCTGCCTACTTGCTGGGCAGGAGCGTGGGGAGGGTGGCTGGCCCCTGCGTGGTCCCCTGGGCCTCAGACGAAAGTGGGTGACCCTGGGTCTGAACTCCAGCGGTGGCACCTGCCCAGGAATTCCCAGTAGGACGTTCTTTTCCTTGATCCTGTCTCAGGGGAGGGCCCTGAACCAAGCTGGAGCCCCCCTGTGGATGGGTAATCTCTGGCCTTAATGCTTGGCCCACCCCATCCCCCACTCCAGCAGAGGTCCCTGACCTTGGTTCTCCGGCCCATCCCTGTCTCCCAAAGGCTATGAAGCCTGAGACATGGCAAGGCTTGGGACAAGTGGTTTATCCTCTGGCTCCTCTCTCTCCAGGTGACGGTACTGTTGAAGTGGCAGTAGACAGAGTAGGGGCGGCTGCTCGGTCTGAATTCTAGCTTAACTCCAGGGTGGGGAGGTTAAGGCGGAGCAGCCCCAGGGCCTATCAGATCCAAGACGAGTGTGGGCTGAAGACTCAGGTGTATGAGGGAGGCCTCACCTGGATGACGTACATTACCCTACACCCTTTTCAGGGAACATCAGAGTGGTTCCTTGTCCCACTCATCAGCCGACCTCACTCAGGGGCTATGAGCATCCAGGCCTTTGTCATCTAACTTGCTCTGTGAGGGTATGTGGAAGTCTGTAGAGAGGTTACACCCAGGCCCAGGCCACTGCTAAGGGGCCCTGGTAGGGCAATGAACCGGGATCAAAGACCTGCCTTCCAAGCGGAGAGTTCCTGCCCAATCAGAAACTGCCTCTGAATTTCCAGCCTCAACCAGCCACAGTTCCTGTGGGTCTAAAGCAAAGCCTCAGTAAAGTTAATGACCCGTTCCAGGGAGGAACTGATACCAGTCACAGGAGAGAAAGTCCCTAGGGCTAAGCAGCTGGCAGCCAGGCCAGACGGTGCCCCCACCATGACAGTGCTCCGGAATTCAAGCCCTTGCCCTGCCTGTTCCTGGAGAAATGGGTGACCGTGTTTTCTCCTTGAGGTGCTCCTTTTAGGGTGGGCAGATCAGGGAGAGTAGAGGTGTGCTCTGAAGATTTCCCAAGGTATAATCTTCTGGGTGACTCTGAGCCATCTCTGCCCCTGACCAAGACTCCTTGGAGTCTTCCCTAAGCCCCAGTGACTTGCTTCTCATAGGCCGCTGTCCGCACAGGGAATACTCCTATGAGAATCTTTCCCCATATTGAAAGAGCTTTTCCAGCCGGGTGTGGTGGCACACGCCTTTAATCCTAGCACTTGGGAGGCAGAGGCAGGCAGATCTTTGTGAGTTCAAGGCCAGCCTGGTCTACAGAGTGATTTCCAGGACAGCTGGGACTACAGGGAGACCCTGTCTTGAAAAGACCAAAAAAGAAANGTGCTCTTCACTGTCAGAAGACCTGATTCCTAAGAAGGGGGAGGCAGTCTCTCACGGTAAGTGATAAAGAACAGAGGGGTGGCAATCATGGGCCATCTGCCCTCTAACTCTGGTCTTTCTCTTTCTCACTGAAGCCGAGCAGGCCAGTAAGGGTTCTCTGAGGCCCCTTCTCTGAATTGCATCCCCCATCTCCTCTGCCCCGCCACCACACATTGCAGGTGGAAGTTCAGAAGATACAGGCCAACGTGGAAAATCAGATGCTGGTCATCGCCTCTGACAGCTAGAAACACCAGGGGCGGGTGGTCTTTGTCTCGGTGAGATGGGCCACCAAGCCGGGCCCAGGCTGCCCCAACATCCTCCATCAAGCTCATGGGACCGCCCAGAAGCCAGAGGGCATGGTTGGGAAGGGGAAGAAGCAGAAGAAAGAATACTTGGGTGCTTATGGGCCAGGATAGTAGGTACAGGAGTAGAGTTCACGGGTTCCTCCCTACACATCCACCCTAGAAGCTGATCCAGACAGTGTGAGATGAGGTGAATACCTGCTTCTCAGAGATCATTCACGAGGTCAAACAGTTGCAGATAAAGGTCTTGGATTTTGTGGAGAAAGAAGAAGCAGCTGCTCTGGGAAAGCTGGGCAACTCTAACCAGCAAAGCCACAGCCGGCTCCTGAAGTTGGAGGGGACATTGTGTGGCTCCACAGTCTGATCACTAACCAGAGCGATGAGCATTGCCTGCAGGCAAGACCCCTCTCTGGACCAGGCCCTGTCCTGACCTCCACATTCCCTCCACCCACCCGTACACAGATATATCCAGAGCAAAGCTAAAGTGCTCAGGGCATGGGGATGCATGACCTCGACTACTCCCCGACTCAGGGAGCCCCAGGTCAACATCCTAGGTTTACACCTATCCCTCTGCTTCTTACTGTACTGCAGAGCTCAGCCTTCCCTTCTTTCCTGCTTTTGATTTTGGAAAAGATGGAGTGTGTCCTGGGATTCTGAGCATATAATACAATCTTCTCCAGACACAACCAGAAGGGAGGTCAGGCGTCTACGTCCTGAAATCTTTTCCTTCCCAACCCCGGTCTGGTGTTACTGCAAGACTGGGATGCGGGCGGTGAAGGTAGGGATTGGGGGTCGGGTACTAGCAGGGTGGCTTGTCCAGAAAGTGGCAGCATCTTCCCCTGTGCACAGGGACTAAACCTTAGACTAGGGACCTCCTGACATAGAACTCCTTCCTTAAATTGCCATCATGTACCTGGGCAGATTTCAAAGACCGTGGCTTACCTCCTTCTCTTACAGCAGAGTGATTAGCAGTGAGCACTTAAAGGCTCAACTGAAATCTTCTCATTGTTTCTACAGCAGCCAGACCTTTGCTGAAGCCCCTGCCCAAGACGTCTAAACAACTAGAAGGAGATGAGATAAATGTCACTATTGTGAATGTGGCAACTTTCCACTCATGTTCTGGTTTGGGCTGGTAGTGCACCCCGGCCACAAGAGCGCAGCACCCAATGATATCATCTCCGCCTTCTCTAACAAAGAAATCCCCAGGCTGAAGCACTTCCCAGGCTGCACAGAAGCCTTGTTTTAGAGGCAACTTCAAGGAGCAAGAGCTTCCTCCACTGCCAGAAACCCCGCGCAACTGCAAACTCATGGCTGATCTAGACCATAATTACACCATCTCTTCTATGAAGGGTCAGTTTCTGGGAGGTCTGGAATGCTTGCAGCCTGGAGTGCGACCCACCCACCCCACCCCCCAGAGTGGCTGTGGATCCCTGCCTATGTGCACCTGCCCCAGGCCACACAGGCTCTAAGTGCCCAAGCCTCCCTCCAGACAAGATGCCGGACTATGAGAGGGGACCTCAGCAAAGCTCTTCCGTCTCCCCCAGGCATCAGGATGAACTCCTACGAGGTGCTGCCCCCAGCTGTGGACAGGAAAACACTTCTCCAGTGTGAGTTTTCAAAAGTGGAGGCCAGCCTGGGGAGGGGGGAGGAGAAAGGACTCCTGCGTGCCTCACCTGCATTCAGGTGTCCAGAGCGCTTCCCTGATGTCTCTTTCCTGACCTCTCACTGCAGAGTGCGGACCCCATAGGCCTTAACCTAGGCTCCAGGCCCTGTTAGGAAGGGGCAAAGAACTACTTCAAAGTTGGCTCCTCTCTGCCTTTCTGGACCTTGTTTGGCTTCTGCCCTGAGCTGATGCTTGCCAACTTCCTGGGGTTCATCCAGGCCAGCTGCAATGGGCTGTGCCCATTTTTCCTCAGATTCAAGCTCTCTATTTGATGTCCCAGTAGGTCCCCTCCCTGGCCTGCCCCTGGGGCCAAATCCTCAGATGTTGAGGGTCAAGTTTATCAAGCATCTTTTGCATCGCCCAAGTCACCTATACCAAGACCCCTTCACCATCTCTCAGTCTCACTCAGAACAAATAAAAGAGAGGATATAATTAAGGTCTGTGGGAGGGGAGAGGGCCTCGTTCCCTATCTCTGTGAGGTGGCATCCTCACTGGAAAGGCTAGACCAATCCATCCTATCTCCAGACTGTCTGGGGCAGCCCAGTCAGAGCTAGGAAATTTTAAGGGGTAGATAAAGCCAAGTGTGGTAGCACGTGTCTGTAATCCAGCACTTGGGAGGCTGAGGCAGCCTGGGCTACATAGTAATATCCAGGAGGAGAGCCTGGGCTCAAGCAACCAAAAATAAGATAAATAAAAAATAAAGCCTAGCAGGAGGGGTGGGTACCACTTCTAGGACCTGAGGTGGCATCTGTGATTTCTATGCAAATGCCTGACCTATGTATGCCCTCTCTGCTGCTCCCTTGCGCCCAACTCCCCCCAACCCCAGGTTACTGCAACCTGAACTTCAACCCTGCTACGGCCAGCGAGGAACCGTTCTTGTTCAAGGAAACCCACTCTGTGCTGAACTTGGGTATCCTCCTGGAGCCCTCGGCCACCAACACCCCTTTACCCAGCTTCAAGCAGTGGCCACAAGTGCTGTGCTATCCGGGCCTGTCCGAGGGCTGTCACTACTGGGAGGCAGAGGTGTCCAACTCATGGATGTGCCTGGGTGTCACATATTGATGCAGCCTTCCGCTGGGCAATCGACCCCGCTGCAATATCGTCTGCCTCCTGGGCCGCAACCCCTATTCGTAGTGCCTGGAGTGGAACTCGCTCAAGTTCTCGGTGTGGTACAACAACATGCAGACGGTGCTGCACGGCTCCTACCACCACGCTCGGAGTGGCCCCTGACTTCGGCTCCTGCTGCCGGTCCTTCTAGGCGTGGCGGGTGGCATGAGCCTCCTCTACAGCTTCCTCACCTCGTTCCTCGAGCCGCTATACCCGGCGGTCATGGTCAGCAGCGGCTCGTCGCTCACTCTCAAGCTGTACCCCGTGGCATGGGCGGCGCCCGCCCGCTCAGGGATGCTGCCAATAAAGCTAGACTCTGCCTACTTGCTGGGCAGGAGCGTGGGGAGGGTGGCTGGCCCCTGCGTGGTCCCCTGGGCCTCAGACGAAAGTGGGTGACCCTGGGTCTGAACTCCAGCGGTGGCACCTGCGCAGGAATTCCCAGTAGGACGTTCTTTTCCTTGATCCTGTCTCAGGGGAGGGCCCTGAACCAAGCTGGAGCCCCCCTGTGGATGGGTAATCTCTGGCCTTAATGCTTGGCCCACCCCATCCCCCACTCCAGCAAGGTCCCTGACCTTGGTTCTCCGGCCCATCCCTGTCTCCCAAAGGCTATGAAGCCTGAGACATGGCAAGGCTTGGGACAAGTGGTTTATCCTCTGGCTCCTCTCTCTCCAGGTGACGGTACTGTTGAAGTGGCAGTAGACAGAGTAGGGGCGGCTGCTCGGTCTGAATTCTAGCTTAACTCCAGGGTGGGGAGGTTAAGGCGGAGCAGCCCCAGGGCCTATCAGATCCAAGACGAGTGTGGGCTGAAGACTCAGGTGTATGAGGGAGGCCTCACCTGGATGACGTACATTACCCTCCACCCTTTTCAGGGAACATCAGAGTGGTTCCTTGTCCCACTCATCAGCCGACCTCACTCAGGGGCTATGAGCATCCAGGCCTTTGTCATCTAACTTGCTCTGTGAGGGTATGTGGAAGTCTGTAGAGAGGTTACACCCAGGCCCAGGCCACTGCTAAGGGGCCCTGGTAGGGCAATGAACCGGGATCAAAGACCTGCCTTCCAAGCGGAGAGTTCCTGCCCAATCAGAAACTGCCTCTGAATTTCCAGCCTCAACCAGCCACAGTTCCTGTGGGTCTAAAGCAAAGCCTCAGTAAAGTTAATGACCCGTTCCAGGGAGGAACTGATACCAGTCACAGGAGAGAAAGTCCCTAGGGCTAAGCAGCTGGCAGCCAGGCCAGACGGTGCCCCCACCATGACAGTGCTCCGGAATTCAAGCCCTTGCCCTGCCTGTTCCTGGAGAAATGGGTGACCGTGTTTTCTCCTTGAGGTGCTCCTTTTAGGGTGGGCAGATCAGGGAGAGTAGAGGTGTGCTCTGAAGATTTCCCAAGGTATAATCTTCTGGGTGACTCTGAGCCATCTCTGCCCCTGACCAAGACTCCTTGGAGTCTTCCCTAAGCCCCAGTGACTTGCTTCTCATAGGCCGCTGTCCGCACAGGGAATACTCCTATGAGAATCTTTCCCCATATTGAAAGAGCTTTTCCAGCCGGGTGTGGTGGCACACGCCTTTAATCCTAGCACTTGGGAGGCAGAGGCAGGCAGATCTTTGTGAGTTCAAGGCCAGCCTGGTCTACAGAGTGAGTTCCAGGACAGCTGGGGCTACAGGGAGGCCCTGTCTCGAAAAGACACAAAAAAAAAAAAGAAAGAAAGACTTTTCCTTGATCCCAATGCTAAATCTCACCTTCCTGCTCCATGGTCTGCAGGTCATTGGGGGAGCCAGTAGGGCATGGTGGTTCACACCTGTGATCCCAGCATCTGTGAGGCTGAGGCAGGAGGACTGTTGCAAGTTCTAGAGCAGTTTAGGATACAATAGTTAGTTCCAGACCAGCCTGAGCTACGTAGTGAAACCGTGTCTCAGAGAGTAGGAATCCCAGCATCTGTGAGGCTGAGGCAGGAGGACTGTTGCAAGTTCTAGAGCAGTTTAGGATACAATAGTTCCAGGCCAGCCTGAGCTACGTAGTGAAACCGTGTCTCAGAGAGTAGGAAGGAACTGGGTGGTACCATGTATCTGTAGCACATGGGAGATGGAAGCAGGAAGATCAGGAATTCTAGGTTATCCTCAGCTACATACAGAGTTCAAGTTTAAGCCCAGCCTGGACCACATGAGACCCTGCAAAAAATAAAAATGGAGCCGGGCGTGGTGGCGCACACCTTTAATCCTAGCACTTTGGAGGCAGAGGCAGGCGGATCTTTGTGAGTTCAAGGCCAGCCTGGTCTACAGAGTGAGTTCCAGGACAGCTGGGGCTACAGGGAGACCCTGTCTCGAAAAGACAAAAAAAAAATAATAATAATAATTAAAAAAAATAAATAAAATAAAAATGGAAAAGAAGAAAGAAAAAGAAGAGTACAGGAGCCAGAGGAAGATTGAGGACTGGATGTCCTTCTGGCTGTTCTGTCAGGAACCACTGAGGAGATAAATAAGCAATCCAAGTAAATAGCAGAATGACATGATCAAAGTTGTCCCTTCTAGGGAGCTGACAATGGAGGCTACTTTGTCACTGCCCCAGCTCATAAGAATATATACCTACAGGGCGCTGTGTGAGAGCCCATGGTGTCATGAAGCATACATCCAATCAATGGTACAGGGATATTTCTTGCTTTCTAAACTTCCTTATTTGGAGGTCTACACCCCCCCCACCCCTCCATCCCCCACCCCCCCATCCCTCCATCCCCCCATCCCCCCATCCCCTGCACTGGGGAGTCCTCAAACCAGCAAACTGAAAGGTCAGGGTCATTTGGTCATGAGTCAGCACACTGTCTCACAAGTAAAAGTATCACAGAGGGGGCTGGAAAGACGGCCTAGTGGTTAAGAGCACCGACTGCTCTTACAAAGGACCTGGGTTCGATCCCCAGCACCCACATGGCAGACGAGAACCGTCTGAAACTCCAATTCCAGAACTCCAGTTCCAGGGGAATCCAACACCTTCTTCTGACCTCCGCAGCATTGCATGACATGGGTGCACAAACCTGCATACAGACAGTACATTTATACACATATAAGATTTTTAAAAAAGGGGGAGGAGGGGAATCTTCTTTTAAAAATTATCACAGAGGGGCAGGAATAATATTGGAGCTGGAAATACTAATTATACTCATTTGATCCATACACATTCTGTGTGTACTGGGCTGAGGGTGTAGATCTGGTAGAATGCTTTCCTAGCATGCCGGAGGCCCTGGGTTCAATCTCCAGCACAGAAAAATAAATCACTGTACATATACTGAAGTATAATACTGTACTCCATAGATAAGTTCAATTAATGTAAATCTAACTATATATTTCATAGAAGGGGACTTGCAGGGGTGACAAATTAAAATAAACCCTACTCTTCCCACACTCATTCCTCAAGGTGAAGCAGCTAGGGTGGGAACTCTCTCTGGAATGCCACCCACGCCTTTAAATTCACTTGTTCCTGTTTAGGACTTAGTAATACTGTTTTCTTACTAGAGAGGGAGATAGCTTACAGAAGTCAAGGCTTACCCATGACAACTCAGCACAGACACTACCACTGAGCTGTCCTTATCAGTGAATATGTTTGTAGTCTTAATCTTCGATTTGTTTTGGAATCTTTATGTTCTGTTTCATTTTATTTTGAGACAGGGTCTCATTACACATAGCCCGGAGTGGCTTTGAACTCAGCTGAGACTGGCCTTGAACTTCTGACCCTCCTGCCTCTGCCTACTTGGTGCTAAGATTACAGAAATCTACCACCATGACCAGCCCTCTCCACCATGAATCTGAAAAGGCCATAAATGAGTATCTCTATGTTTTTGGGTTTTGTTTTGTTTTGTTTTGTTCGAGACAAGGCCTCACCATGTAGCCCTGGCTGGCCGGGAACTCTCTATGTAGACCAGGAAGGATTGAAACTCACAGCTATCCACCTGCCTCTGCCTCGTGAGTACTGGGATTACAGGCGTACGTCACCACACCAAGAAGTTGTTTTATTTTTAAAGTTTTTCCCATTTTTCCAGGTGTGATGGTGCACGCCTTTAATCCTAGCACTCGGGAGGCAGAGGCTTGCATATCTCTGTGAGTTTAAGGCCAGCCCGGTCTACATAGAGACTTCCAGGCCAGTTGAGGCTACAGGGAGACCCTGTTTCAAAAAAAAAAAGTTTATATTCTATACCATTCCTTAAGAAAAAATGGCTTTCGTGTAATAAAACAACATCTTGCCATTTCTGATTGTAAAAGTAATGAATACTTGCAATAGTGCCTACTTTGGCCAGCCAAATTCCTAGGAAAAGGAATATGCAGAACATATTATCTCATTTAATCTTCATAGTAACCTTATGAATATGTATTCATCAGCCCCACAATGAGAAAATGGATGAAAGGTTAGGAAGACTGCCCAATGTCATGAACGTACACCACTGGAAAGCCCGGGATCATACCTGGGCAGTCTGCCTCTTTAACACTACGTCTTCCCCATCCCCCATAATGTAGTCTCTGTAGATTACACAATGAGGAAATGTATAAGAAAACTACTAGCCTGTTTTGCTGCCATGTGCGTCTAATTCCAACAGTTAAGAAGTGGAAGAGGAGCCGGGAGTGGTGGCGCACGCCTTTAATCCTAGCACTTGGGAGGCAGAGACAGGCGGATCTTTGTGAGTTCAAGGCCAGCCTGGTCTACAAGGTGAGTTCCAGGACAGCTGGGGCTACAGGTAGACCCTGTCTCGAAAAGACCAAAAAAAAAAAAAAAAGAAGTGGAAGAGGAAGGATCAGGAGGTCAAGCCTAGCCTCAGCTATGTGGTGAGTTCAAGGCCAGTGTAGGATACATGAAGCTGTGACTCAAAATAGAACCAATCAACAAAACCCCTAAAAGCTACACATAATTCTCCCTCCCCAAGATGCTTTCCTGGAGCATTTCCTTCTAGTCTTGTGTAGACAGAGCTGACTTAGCTGCAAGTGTGGAAAGCTAAGTTACAACTCAAATACATTTTCCTGGGATTTTTTTTGGGGGGGTGAAATGGAGTCTTGAGATGTACCCCCTGGCTAGCCTCAAATTTGTATCAGTCTTCTTGCCTTAGCCATGGTGCCCAGCCCAAGTTACTTTGTTTTTTTTTTTCTTTTCTTTTTGTTAAATTTTTTTTTTCCAAGTTACTTTCTAAGGGAAAAACTATATACTACAGCCTACATCACACCCTCTGGCTCTGTTTAATCTTTTTTTTTTTTTTTTTCTTTTTGGTCTTTTCAAGACAGGGTTTCCCTGTAGCCCCAGCTGTCCTGGAACTCGCTCTGTAGACCAGGCTGGCCTTGAACTCACAAAGATCCACCTGCCTCTGCCTCCTGAGTGCTAGGATTAAAGGTGTGCGCCACCACGCCCTCTGGCTCTGTTTAATCTTTAGCTCCTTCTCTAGTTCTGTAGAGCTGATTGCTGGTGGCCAACCCATCACGTTTTTGTTTCGTTATGTTCTATGTTGCTTAGTTTTTGAGACAGGCTCTTACTCTGTAGTTCTGGCTAACCTGGAACTCACTATGTTGCCCAGACTGGCCTCAAAGTGACAGCAATCCTCCTGCCTCGTCCTCCCTAGAGTTGAAATTACAAATATTAGTTGCTACTCTGGGCTTCGTTTTGGGGAGGGGGTGTAAATATTTGTGCATGAGTGTTTGTGTGTACGTGTGTGCACACGCGCGTGTGTAGTGTGGGCATACATGTTATGGCACCTACATACAAATCAAAGACCTTTCAGGAGTCTGTTCTCTTTCCATCTTGTTTCTGAGGCTTGCTTGTTTCTGGATTCGCTCCAGGCCAGCTGGCCCACAAGCACTGCTCCACCTCTGCACTCACTGCAGGAGTGCTGGGATTACAGATGGCCACCACCACCACATCTGGCTTTTTACATGAGTTTCACGGATGGAATTCAGGCTGTCAAACCTGCTCATAGCACTTTTACCTCTGAGCCATCTCTCTGGCTTTGTTTTCTTGACATTACTTCAGGTTTGGCCAGACTCGAAGGTCCAAGCAGACCCAAAGGATGCTGCTGGGATCTCATCTCACCATCCCTTTCCCCACAGGTACCCAAGGGACAGAATTGGGACCAAATGGCTAGAACCTAGGGAAGGAACTTTAGTCCTTCTACCTGTCAAGGGAGTCCCCCCTAGTATGGTGGGTACTTCACAACTGTATAAACTGTCCTCTGACTTTTCCTGGATATAAGGGAGGGGACATACTGGTTCAGAACTGAGGCTGGCCAGTCCAGTGCCCCACCCCCAGCCCTTAGCTCCTCCCTAAACATCAGTCTCCAGCGGCTCTCCAGGGTCTCATCACCACCCCCACTCGTCCCCAAAGCATCTCAGCTCCAGGTGTTTTGCCCGTTTCCTCTCGGCCTTGAGATCCTTCCACGACCAATGTCTTAACTGATTACTCCTGCTCATTCCTCCAGACACAACCAAAATGAGTTCCAGGGAGTCAGTCCTGAATTTTTTGTCAAGTTTCACTGCCTCTACTGTGCATCCATAACACCCTGTGCACATCCTTCCCCGCCCCCCCCACCGCACCCTGACCGTGTCAGGTTTCATGCGTCAATTCAGACTCAAGTTAGCTGGGTATCACATCTGTGTCTCCAGTGTTTACCACGTGGCTCACACCTCGGTGATATTGTAAGAGAGGCCCACACTGACTCCATTTTGGGTATAGCCACCATTCTAAGCAGTTCCTGGAACCTGCCCATTTTGAGGGAAAAGGTCAATTGCTCACGGTTTATTGGCAACTGACCTTTTTCAGATGAGGTCAGTTGCTCGAGGCCTCTCAAACTTGTTAAAGATAACTGTTGGTTTGTGAGGGCAGGTGGACTGACTCAACATTTCCTCATTCCAATTGCAGGATTGTGTCTAAAGATAACTGTTGGGATGCGAGGTGCTGGTGGGCTGACGTAATCACGAGCTGTAACCCTATTATCTGATAAGGCTAGAAGTTACCCAAACCCGGCTAAGATTCCCCTAGACCCTGTATAAAAGGCCTGCGAGCCTCTTTCCTCCCACCCCAGCATGCTGGTTTACTTTTTCCTGAAATAAAGTCTTCGTTTTCTATCCTTCGGTGTGTCTGGTGTGGATTCTCGGACCCTAACAATATAAGGACTGAAGGAATCCTCCATCCTCTCCAGTGGGAGCAGGAAAACCACGTAGATCCTGAGTCAGGTGAGGCGGGGTTTGTGAGAGGACCCGACAGCATCCTCCCCTGCTTGCTGCTCCCCCGTCATTCCTTTCTTCCTCCCCTTGAGGCTAATTGTATCTTTTCTTTTCTTTTTTTTGAGACAGGGTCTCCCTTTAGTCCCAACTGGCCTGGAGCTCGCTCTGTAGACCAGGCTGGCCTTGAACTCACAGAGAGCCTCCTGCCTCTGCCTCCTGAGTGCTGGGATAATTGTATCTTTTATACCAAAGTAAGGACAAAGGACCTGCCTGTCACTCTTCTGTTTCCATTTCCATCCACTCTTAGCCTGAAGATCCTTAAGACTGTGTTCCCCGCCTAGGCTCAGCGAGTGTGGGAGGGGAGAGATGCATACTTTTCTCAGCCAGTCTCTTCAATGCAAAACAGCAAGTACAGGGGTACTGTCATGCATATTTGCTGAGGATGCTAGACTTCCAGGGAGTCTCAGGTCAGGCAGTGGGGAATGGGTCCTGTGAGCAAAGGAAGGTGTCAGTAATCAAGATGAATAACGTGTTGATACTTTCCCCAAACCCACAATGGTCAGACCATAAAAATTATAAAGAACAGATGTTAGCATTCCGTGTCTCATACTGACTTCACCACTGGTACCAATGAAATTTTACCAACAAAACTATCGCTGGGCGTGGTGGCGCACGCCTTTAATCCTGGCACTTGGGAGGCAGAGGCAGGTGGATCTTTGTGAGTTCAAGGCCAGCCTGGTCTACAGAGTGAGTTCCAGGACAACTGGGGCTACAGGAGACCCTGTCTTGAAAAGACCAAAAAATAAATAAATAAATAAATAAATAAATAAATAAGCTAGGTTATCAATCGCCCCGTGGGCCAAAGTTTTTGGTTTTGTTGTTGTTGCTTTGGTTTGGTTTTGTTTTCTTTTGTTTTGTTTTGTAGCCCCAGCTGGCCTGGAACCCAATATGTAGACCAGGTTGTCCTTGCTTTCACAGAGATCCACCTGCCTCTGCCTTTCAAGTGCTACGATTAAATGTGTATACCATACCCAGTTTACTGGTCATATTTTCTTTAAAAATATTGAATTAAGCCAGGTGTGGTGACACACACCTCTAATCCTAGCACTCAGCACTCTGGAGGCAGAGGCAGGCGGATCTTTGTGAGTTCAAGGCCAGCCTGGTCTACAGAGTGAGTTCCAGGACAGCTGGGGTTACAGGGAGACCCTGTCTTGAAAAGACCAAAAAAAAAAAAATCGCGTTAAATTTTTATCTTGATGGCTGAACTTTTTGCCTTCTTATGCTTTTTGATTGTTTATATTTTGAGACTGGGTCTGTAGCCCTGGCAAGCTTGGAATTCACTATGTAGATCAGGCTGGCCTTGAACTCACAGAGATCCACCTGCCTCTGCTGGGTGTTAGGAGCATAGTTAGCATGTAGAAGTTGTGTGAACTTGCCAGGTGTGGTGGTGCACACCTTTGATCCCAACACTCGGGAGGCAGAGGCAGGCAGATCTTTGTGAGTTCAAGGCCAGCCTGGTCTACAGCATAAGTTCCAGGACAGATGGGGCTACAGGGAGACCCTGTCTCGAAAAGATTAAAAAAAAAAGTGATGAAGTCAACATCTTTGGGGCTGGAGAGATGGCCTAGCGGTTAGGAGCGCCGAATGCTCTTGCAGAGGACCCGGGTTCGATCCCCAGCACCCACCCATGGCGGCTAAGAACCGTCTGTAACTCCAGTTCCAGGGGAATCTGACACCCTCTTCTGACCTCCATGGCATTGCACAACAGGGGTGCACAAACCTACATGCAGACAATACATTCATACACATAAAATTTTTTTTTAAAAAGTTGTGTAAACTAGAAGTAGTTAGGATTAACCTAATGGTAGATAATGTGTGAAATGTTGTAACCTTAAAAAAGTTAGCAAATCTGGGGCTGGAGAGATGGCCTAGCGGTTAAGAGCACCGACTCTTGTTGCAGAGGAACCGGGTTCAATTCCCAGCACCCACATGGTGGCTAAGAACCGTCTTTAATTCCAGTTCCAGGGGAATCCGATACCCTCTTCTGACCTCTGAGGCATTGCAAGACATGGCTGCAACAATCTACTTGTAGATAGTACACTCATACACCTAAAAAAATATATATATATCTGGGCGTGGTGGCATACACCTTTAATCCTAGCACTTGGGAGGCGGAGGCAGGTGGATCTCTGTGAGTTCAAGGCCAGCCTGGTCTACATAGCGAGCTCCAGGCCAGCTGGAACTAAAGGGAGACCCTGTCTCAAAAAGACAAATAATAATAATAATAATAATAATTGTGTTCTGGATTCCTTTGACTTAGCCCATGCTAGTCCATGCTCATGGCACTGGGATTGAAGGCTTGGGCCAGCACACCCAGCTGACTTAAATTCTGAGCCCTAAGCAAGTGGTTTAATCACATCTTCACATCTCTCTATTTGGAAGTCTCACAGATCTGGGGTTCCACACGGATTAGTGGCTGGATGAAGCACTAGGAACGTGGAATGTTCTACAATGTTTGGAAGTGATACTGGATATGTCCGGAGCCCACCTGCTGCAAGTAGTGTGCATGCGCCCTGACACTCCAAGTAAAATGTTAAATAACACCGGTTGAGCCTCTCAGCTTGCCAAAATAAATAATAATCAAACTGTCAGAAGCCCAAGAGCAGCAATTAAATTGCATCTGGTTTCCTGCCAGAAGTTTCTGAAAGATATATCTTCCTCATCCATGGCTACAGGACTCTTCTTGCCTGGAAGACAAAGGCCGTGTAGCTTTCATCTCACACAGCAAATCGCATGTCTGGAATGACACTCTTGGTTAGATTACTGCCCAGCTTTCTCCAGTGATCACCACATATCCCCTGGGTGGCTTGGCACAAGAGATTCCGTAAGGAGTCCAAGAAAACCTATATCCCCCTGATACAACTTGAGGGGATCTGAGGGACCAGACCCAGCATTGGTTACAGTGGTGAGGCACCCCTAAACTACAAGCTCTGAGGTGGAGGAGGGGAGCACTGTGGGTGTCCGAGAGGGCTTCCCTGAACTGCAATTGACCTGTAACAGGGGGATGCCCAAGCTGGATAGGAGAGGTGATGGGAGCCAAGCTCATGGACTCCAAACCCAGACTGCCTGGTTCCAGTTACTATCTAGGGTGACAGGTGCAATCCAAGCAAAGACGATCTCCAGGTGGAGGTGACCGAGATGGTAAAGCACCTGCAGCTAGAAGAGAGTGGCAAGCAGAGCATGCTGGAGTGACGACTGAGGCAGAGCAGGATTTGGGACTAGGAGGAGATGAGGACCAGGTTTGAAGATCCTTGCACCTCCACTTAATGACTCATCTTCACTGTGAGTCCTGGGAAGACGCTACAGGGATTGTGTTGATTTTTGCGGTGTTAGGGATTTTTTTTTCAGCTTTGTACATGGTAGGCAAGCACTGTACCACTGAGCTATACTCCCAGCCCCAACTGCAGGTTGTTTGTCTATTTGTGGTTCTGGGTATTGAACCCAAGATCTCATGCATACTAGGCATGCATGTATGTTTTGTTAACTTTGTCTTGCCAATCTCCTTCCTCCATCCAGGAGGGAATGTTTCAATCCTGAGTAATAACTACACATCACTTCTTCCTTCAGCACTTACATTCTTTTTTTTAATTTTTATTTATTTATTTATTTTTATGTGTATGAATGTATTGTCTGCATGCAGGTCTGCGCACCCGTGTCGTGCGATGCCGCGGAGGTCAGAAGACGGTCTCGGATTCCCCTGGAACTGGAGTTCTCCTGGAACCGGAGTCACAGACGGTTCTTTCTCAGCCGCCATAAGTGGGTGCTGGGGATCGAACCGGTATCCTCTGCAAGAGCAGGTCGTCAGCTCCTAACCGCTAGGACGATCCTCCGCCCTAGCCACATTTACATTTTTCCAAATCGTCTTCTACAAATTTTCTCCGGCCCTGGACAACGGGGGCTATAGCATATCTTTTGATTGTTTATCCTTCCTACTTAAGACTATCGTAGATAACTCACTATATTTCTTCTGTAACCAAAGCCAACAGTTCTCTACGGAAACAAACACAAGCATTTAGAAGGCAATTTGAAAACAATACTTACATTTTCCATAATTAACAAAAAATAATAGGTAGTCCTGCTCCCCTATCTGTGGGGACCACGTCTTGTCGTCTCACTAGGCATAACCTCCGCCTCGGCTGTGGGGCAGCAGGACCTTCTCTTTCTCAATCCTTCAGATTGCTTTATTGGTTTGTTTATTTCCTCCATTATCCAATTTTGTTCCACATTGGGTCTAAGTTTGAGCAATCTTTGTCCTCGGCTCAGATGGTGTGAATGTAGTATATCAGCGTTTCTTCGGGATCATTGTAGCAGAAGTCTGTCCAGAGCAATCTCTGCCACGCAGATGTCTATCAAGGTTCTCTTGTCGCCGCCCTATGTGACAAGGTCAGTACCAGTAAGAAGGAGAGAGCTTCTAGCCTACCTTCAAATGGAGCATGATTTCATCCATGTAATCAACCAAAATATGCGGCAATTTTTTCAGCACAGGAGTATAGTATCCTTGATCTCTGAACATGCAACAAACAGCAGTGGTATTTGTTAGGTTATAAAAAGGGCCGTGCATCCCCAGCCCCCAGATAAAAAAAAAGGGGCTGGGAGAAGATGGCATTAGCAGTTAAGAGTGCGCTAGCTCTCTACAGAGGACGCCCGGGTCCTTCGGGATTCGAGCGCAGTAGGCGCTCTAACTATGGCGGCCGAGAAAGTACCTGAAACTGCATTCCAGAGAACTCCAGCTTTCCAGAGGATCCCGACACTCTCTTCTGATCCTCCGCGGCATTGCACAACACGGGTTGCACAAAACTTGCATGCAGACAGAAAGACATTCTACACATACAGAAATAAAATTAATTAAAAAAAAAAAAGGCACATGAGGCTTAGGTCACCCCAGGAACATGCTTCACTTCCATTTGGGACTGCCAGTGTGAGCCGCCTGCAGACACATAGTGGAACCGGACAGCATGGCGGGCGGGGGGGGGGGCAGGGGCAGAAAGAGGGTCAGGACAGAGAGAGGGGGGCAGAGAGGCAGAGAGAGAGAGATGGTGGCTGGTGTCCACCCATTTATGCCTATGGGGCGGGGCCTCAGGTACAGGGCAAGGGGTCAGAAGATTGACAGCTTCTGGAGGAAGTGGGCACCTGTGTACCCCTTGGGATTCTGGGAAGCCCAGACCTAATGGTAATAGTATGGTTTGTGGGGGCTCAAGCACTTTCCTGGTATTGGAAAGATAAGCAGTATGAACCTCATGATTCCTGAGAGTGCTTTGTTCAACTCATATAGAGTGCTTTCATTTAAATTCTAACTGCTGTTCTTATTTAACCCACTTTCTCCAAATCTGTAAGATACTCGAGAGTTAGCATTATAAATTGGAAGCCTTGGGGCTGGAGGATGGCCTAGCGGTTAGAGCGACGACCGCTCTTGCAGAGGACCCGGTTCGATCCCAGCACCAACATGGCGGCTTGAGAACCGTCTGTGACTCCGGTTCCAGGAAAATCCAGTTCCAGGGGAATCCGAACCGTCTTCTGACCTCCGGCATCGCACGACACGGGTGCGCAGAACCTGCATTGCAGACAATACATTCATACAATAAAAATAAATAAATAAAAATTAAAAAAAAAATTGAAAGCCTTTTTGTTTTTTTTTTTTGTCTGTCAAGACAGGGGCTCCCTGTAGCCCACCAGTGTCCTAGACTCACTCTGTAGACCAGGCTGGCCTTGAACTCAACAAAGTCTGCCTGCCTCTGCCTCCCAGTGATAGAGCAAAGGCATGTGGCAACCCGACCCCCCTGCTTAAAGATGGTGTCTTATCTGCTGTCATGTGGGTGGCTGGGAATCAAACCGCAGGTCCTTTTGCAAGAGCAGTTTGGTGCTCTTAAACGCTGAGGCCATCTCTCCACCCAGTATGTTTTCTTCTTTACTCTCTGGTGAGCACAAGTCCTATCTGACCCAGTGGACTACGTATCAAATATTGCTTGTCTTTCCTCTACTGTCCCCCAGTCTCTGCTATTCATGGGGACCTCAGCCTGAAATAATCTACCTCATCTGACCCAGTCCATCAGGGACTGGTTTTCTTCTTATGGCTTCAGGTTCTGCTGGCGTTGACTCAAGGAGGGGTGGGTGTATGTATTGCCCAATCTCTCTCCTTCGGTGCACTCAGGTTAATCTCACCAGTTCCCACATCACAGAGCCTCACAAGGAATTCTTTTCCCTCCTATGAAAAAGTCTTCCCCAAGTCAAGCTGTTGAGAAGCAGAGACATTGCTGAGGCCATTTTCTCTTCCTGTCTATCAGAGGTTGGACTGAGGGATGTCTTCTACCACTTCTATTTTTCTTTCTCCCTTACTAATTCTTTTCATGGGTCCCAAGTTTTTGGATCCCCAAAAGACCTAGGGCTCCGTGTCCACCGGGAGCACAGAGCATGATCTTATTTAGAAACAGAATATTTGTAGATAGAATTTGTTAAGATTTAGATCACCTCTCTTCTCTCTACCTCTCCTCGCTCTCTCGATGTGCGTATGCGGAGAATGTGAACCTCAGCTTTCTGCTCGCTCCAACTCCAGCTGCCATGCCTCACCGTGCGCTCTAATTCCCGGAACCGTCAATCATAAGAGCCCGCCAAGGTCAGGCAAAGGCAGGCAGGGGGTCCCTGAATAAAGAAGGCGCTAATAGGCCATTGCGTGAAGCTGTTGATTGTGAAGTCTGGTTGGCAGCTGAGACCCAAAGAAGACATTCGAGATGGCAGAGCTGTGAGATATTTGCCAAAAAGAGCTGCATACAGGGAGTGGTACCAGCCTAGGGAAGAGATCCATGTTTCATGCAACCCTGGAACTGCGGAGCCATCTAAGCCCTTTGGAGTCAAGTCCCAGAAGTCACACATGGACTTACTGGACTTGGTGTTTGCCCAGCTGGTTTTCCGGTCTTGTTTTGGTCCAGTAACCATATTTCCTCACTATGCCTCCATTCCTCCCTTTTGGAATGGGAATTGTATTTAGAGGAAAAGGGGGGGGGGGTTCCACTGTATGTTGGGAGTAAAGGGTAATTTTGGTCCCTTTTGACAGGAGCGTAACAGTTAAGAGGGTTTAAGCCTTTTGCGCAGAAGAAAGGTTGTGGGTGTGTGGTGTGTGTTTTTTTGTTTGTTTTTGTTTTATAAATTTTATAAATTTATTTTTGTATGTTATGAATGCACTGTCCGGCATCAAGTATGTGAACCCCGTTCGTGAATGCCTGTGAAGGGTCAGAAGAGGGCGTCGGGATCCCCTGGAACTGGTCTCCTGGAATTGGAGTTTCAGCCAGTTCCTCGGTCGCCAGTGGGTGCTGGGGATCGAACCCGGGTCCCGTAGAGCGTCGGTGCTCTTAACCACGAAGGGCCTTCTCTAGCCCTCAGAAGAGATTTTGGGACTATAGACTTTTGAATAGATTTGAGACTGGTAAAGACTATGGGACTTTTTTTTTTTTTTTTTTTTTTTGTCTTTCGAGACAGTGTCTCCATGTAGCTCCAGCTGTCCTGGAACTTCACCCTGTAGACCAGACTGGCCTTGAACCACAAAGATCCGCCTGCCTCTGCCCTCCAATGCTGGGATTAAAGGCATGCGCACACCACGCGCCCGGCCCGACTATGAGGACGTTTAAGGTTGGAACTAAATGCAATTTTCATTTTATTATGGTCCAGGAGCCTATGGGGGCCAGGGAGTAGAATGTGGTGGGTTGAATGAGTGTCCCCCATAGGTTTAAGTATTCAGACATTGTTGTCTCCAGTTTTGGTGGCCACTGGTTCTTGGAGGTCTTAGAAGGGGTGGCCTTGCTGGAGGAAGTACTCATTGGGGGCAGGATTAAGTGAGTTTAAAAGCCTTGTGGTCTCCAGTCTCTAGCGCCTCTCTCTCTTGATGGTGCTTATTGGAAGAAGTGTAACTTGGCTTGCTGCTCCAGCCCTGGCCACCATGCCGCCCACCACAATGGACTAATTCCCTGGAACTGTCAACCTGTAAGCTCAAACTAAACTCTTCCTTTTATAGGTCCCGTGCTCTATGGTGGTTTATCACAACCAATCATAAAGTGGACCTATACACACTCCAGCTGGACAATGGGGAATTGGGTTGTATACGTTTGGGGCATAGTACTGACAATATGATGTTATCATGTAGGATGCTTGTATTCATTTATTACTTTATTTTAATGTTTGTTATTGGTTGGTGCTAGATCCTGTTTTTTTTTAGTTGTTTATTTACTCATGAATGGCAAAAAAAAGGAACAACACACAACAGACAAATACTGCATCAAGACAAATCTGACTGAAAGGGAACTTCTCTGCTCAAAACAGTCAACTTCTATATAGCGAATTTTGAGAAAAACTGAGAAAAAAGATGATAAAATGTTGGTTTGGCAGAATGGCATGAGCTTTGGGGGGGTGTGGAGGTGGGGAGGGGAACACGGATTAGATTTTGATTTGAACATAATCTTGTACAAAAAACATATTTATATAGTTATATATATATAATATCATTAAAAAATGTGTTAAAATAAGATTAGATCACGCTGGCTTAGAGTGGACCCTAATCCAAGGATGGCTGTCTTTTTTTTTTCTTTTCTGTGACAGGGTGTTACCTGGTCACCCATGCTTCCCTGATTATGTTCCCCAGGCTGCCTCCAACTCATGATCCTCCTGTCTCAACCTCACAAGTGCTGCTGGTATTATAGGTTTGCATCACTAGGTCTGGTAGACTGCTGTTTTCTTTTATGTATTTTTTATTTTATATATTATTATCCTGTGTGTGTGTGTGTGTGTGTGTGTGACAGGGGGACATCCATGGCACAATGGAGGCCAGAGGAGGACAACTTTATGGAGTTGGTTCTCTCCCTCTATTTTTACATGGGTTGCAGGGATTGAACATCAAGCTTGTATGATAAGCACCTTTACCCATGGGCCATCTCACCAACCCAGAGTGGTGATCTTCTAAGAGAAGGGAGAGATCAAGGTCCAGAGAAAATGCAGAGGCCAAGAAACAGCAGAGCTGGGAGGCAGGCCTGGGAGCCTCTCAGAACCTCCAAGGGTCAATCCATTGAGCTCTGATTTTTTACCTTTGACTTCAGGGATTATGGGTCAATGCATTTCTCTCACAGTAAGTCACCCAGTTCATGGTGTTTTGTCACAGAAACACCATGCTGTAATATAAACCCTATCCTATGTCACAGTGTACCTGACAGGTATGGGAGACGTCAAGGGTGAATAACTCCCAGGGAGGAGTTTATGTTTGGGGGAAGCTGTCACATCGGGGCCACTCAGGAGGGCTCCCCAGAGCAGGTAGTGCTGCCTGCACCACGACCACCACCACCACCATCATCATCATTATCACCACCACCATCATCATCACCACCATCATCAGCATTATCATCACCATCATCATCACCACTATCATCACCATCATCATCATCATCACCACCATCACCATCAACATCATCATCACCATCATCACTATCATCATCATCATCACCATCATCACCATCACCATCATCACCACCATCATTACCATCATCATCACCATCACCATCTCACCATCATCACCATCATCATCACCACCATCATCACCATCACCATCATCATCACCATCATCACCATCATCATCACCATCATATCATCATCATCATCATCATCACCATCGATGCTGTCTCTCACTGCTGTTTTATTTTAGTTGTCTTGCAGATGATGGGGATAATCCAGAACAATGGAGGTTTCCAAACCCAGCTGGAGTAAAGGAAATGAAAGGACTAGCCAGAGGTGTCGGGCAGGAGGAGTCTGAGGATTCTAGAATGCACTGGACACCTCAGACAGAGGCCCTCAGGGGAATGACACATCTAGTTTAGGACAGTTGGGAGGCAGCAGGGGAGGCAACCAGAGTGAGAAATCCAGGGTGAGGCCCAGGGGGTCAGTCAGCCTGAGAGGACGGAGCTGGGGCCGGGGAAAGAGACAGGTGGGATGAGGACAGGGCGGAGGGCTAGATATGATGAGCCGCTCAGTGAGCTGTCCTGCGTGTGGGCGGCTGAGTGAGTGAGCAAGAGCGTGGGCAGAGCGGTCTGGGACCTCAAAGCCAAAGGAAGCTTTCCAGAGGGGAACTGAAAATTGGAGATAATCTCAAAGGATAAAAGACACTTGGGGACTGGAGAGATAGCCTAGTGGTTAAGAGCGCCAGCTGCTCCTGCAGAGGACCTGGGTTCAATCCCCAGCATCCACATGGCGGCCGAAAACTGTCTTTAATTCCAGTTCCAGGGGAATCTGACACCCTCTTCTGACCTCCGTGGCATTGCACCACATGGGTGCATAGACCCACATGCAGACAATACATTCATACACATGTGAAAAAAAAAAAAAGACACTTGGAGCCTGGTGTGGTGGAGCACGCCTTTGATCCTAGCACTTGGGAGGCAGAGGCAGGCGGATCTTTGTGAGTTCAAGGCCAGCCTGGTCTACAGAGTGAGTTCCAGGCTAGCTGGGGCTATAGGGAGACCCTGTCTCAAAAAATAATAATAATAAAATAAAATAAAATAAAATAAAGTAAAATGTTTAAAAAAAAAAAAAGCACTCGGAGAGGTGGCTCAACAGTTAAGAGCATTGGGGATGGGACTGGAGAGATGGCCTAGTGGTTAAAAGCGCTGACTGCTCTTGCAGAGGACCTGGGTTCATTCCCCAGCACCCACATGGCGGCTGAGAACCATCTTTAACTATAGTTCCAGGGGAATCTGACACCTTCTTCTGACCTCCATGGCATTGCATGACACAGGTGCACAAACCTATATGCAGACAGTACATTCATACACATAAAACATGAATACAATTTTTAAAAAAGAGCTCTTGCGGAGGACCCAAGTTCAGTTCCCAGCACCCACATGGCAGCTAATGACTGTCTATAACTTCAGTCCTCAGGGATCCAGTGCCCTCTTCTGGCCTCAATGGGCATTGCATGCACATGGTGTGCTTAAATACCTGCGGGCAAAAGACTCATAACACATAAAATAATACAAATAAATAAATAAATAAAATTAAGGCACTTGCTATGAAACCTTATGACCCAAGTTCAGTCGACAGGATACACATGGTAGAAGGAAATAACATCACCACAGGTGTCCTTTGATCCCCATATGCATGCTGTGGCACACAGACACAATATATACATACATGGCACATACATGATACATAGATGATACATATGCATACACACAAATAAGTAAATAAATATAATCTATTTTATTTTTTAAGGTTTTTATTCTTTATGTGTATGAATGTCTTGCTTGTGCATATGTATGTGCCTGATGCCTATGGAGCCCAGAAGAGAACAGCCAAGGCTAAAACAGGGTGTCATGGGGCTAGAGAGGTGGTTCAGCAAACACTGGGTCAGTACCCAGCACCAACATGGCAGCTAACAACAATCTATAGCTCCAGTTCTAGGGGATCCAATGTCCTCTTCTGACCTCCACAGACATTTCATGACACAGGTACACTTACATACATGCAGGCAATATACCCATTAAAAATTATAAAAATAATTAAAAAATAACAAAGAAGATGTGGCGTTACAGCCAGTTGTCAGCCACCATGTGGGTGCTGGGAACTGAACCCACATCCCCTGCAAGAGCAACCAGTTCTCTTAACCAATGAGCCATCTCTCTAGCCCCTATTTTTATTTTTATTTATTTATTTATCTATTTTGAGACAGGGTCTCCCTGTCCAGCTGTCCTGGAACTCACTCTGTGACTAGGCCGGCCTTGAACTCACAGAGATCCACCTGCCTCTGCCTCCCAAGTTCTAGGATTAAAGGCATGCACCACCACACCCGGCTTTATTTTTATTTTTATTTATGTATACATGTGTGTGCCTGCTTGTCTGTATGTGCACCACATGAGTGTAGTTCCCATGGAGGCCAGAAGAAGGTATAGGATTCCCTGAAGCTGGAGTTACAAGCAGTGGCAAACCAAGCAACATGAGCCCTGGAAATCAAACTTGGGTCCTATAGAAGAGCAGCAAGGGATTTTAAACACTGAGTTATTTCTCCATCCCCAATAAATGTAACTTAAAATAAAACATTTTAAAGTGGATGCCATCCAGGCTGCAGTCTGAATGAAGTGGCCCCTAACAAGCCTGGGAGAAAAGGACAGGGAAGTGCTCCCTGGGAAGGTGCAGGAAGGAGGGGTCCGAATGTGAGGAGATGGAGAGGAGGGCCCAGCAGTCAGCCTTATCAAAGCCCAGACAGACTGTGCTCCTGTTCCCAGCAGAGGGCACTCTGGATGCACCAGGGACATCATAGAGTCACAGCCAAAGGTGAAAAGTGGACGGGCAGAGAGACAAGAAGTCCATGAGGAATTTTCAAGTAATTAAAACAATTCTGTGTTTGTGGTGTTGTTGTAGTTTTGAGTCAGGGTCTCACTACGTAGCACTGGCTGGCCTAGAATTCGCTATGTAGACCAGGCTGGCCTCAAAATCACAGAGATCTGCCTCCCAAATGCTGGGATTAAAGGCGTGTACCACTATGCCCAGTCTTAAAACATTTCTAGGGGCTGGAGAGATGGCTCAGCGGTTAAGAGCACCGACTGCTCTTGCAGAGGACCCGGGTTCAATTCCCAGCACCCACGTGGTGGCTAAGAACAGTCTTTAACTCCAGTTCCAGGGGAATCTGACACCCTCTTCTGACCTCCTCAGCATTGCACGACATGGGTGCACCAACCTACATGCAGACAATACACTCATGCACATTAAAAAAAAAATTTCTAAAGGACCTCAGAACCCGGTTTTTTTTGGGGGGGGTGTTAAGATCTAGGAATGTGGTAGCTTGAGTGAACAGAACACCATTCTCTACCCAGCTCATAGCCACTCAGCACTCATCTCCATTCCTGGCCCTTGTTAAAAGTGTTACAGTTTAAGCTGGGTGTGGTGGTGCATGCCTTTAATCCTAGCACTTGGGAGGCAGAGGCAGGTGGATCTTTGTGAGTTCAAGGCCAGCCTGGTCTACAGAGCAAGTTCCAGGACAGCTGGGGCTACAGGGAGACCCTGTCTGGAAAAGACCAAAAAAACAAGTGTTACAGTTTAAAAAAAAAAAGTGTTGCCGGGCATGGTGGTGCAGGCCTTTAATCCTATCACTTCGGAGGCAGAGGAGGGCGAATCTTTGTGAGTTCAAGGCCAGCCTGGTCTACAGAATAAGTTCCAGGACAGCCAGAGCTACTGGGAGACCCTGTCTTGAAAAGACCAAAAAAAAAAAGAGGCTGCTAAGCTTCAGGGAGCCTTGATGAGAGAGACACACAGCAGATGGCTTCAATCTGAAAATCTGGGAGGCCTTCTTGAGGGAAGAGGCCTCAAAGCTGACACCTGAAAAGCCAATCAGGTAAAGACAAGGATCACGGGACAGATGTTTCTACAAAGAGGGAAAACCCTCCTGTGTGGAATTCAAGGTGCTGGGAAACCAACAATCGGATGTGATAGTGTTGTACTGCTATTGTGGTAATTGTGCTATCAATCACTGACTATTGAGTTTTGTTTTTTTTTCTGCTGCATCAATCCTTCAATAGAGCCAAGGAGTCAGACGTGGTGCTGCAGGCCTTTGATCAGCACTCCAGAGGCAGAGGCAGGTGGATCTTTGTGAGATGAAGTCCAGTCTGATCCATATAGGGAGACACAGGCCAACTAGGGCTACAGGGAGAGTCTGTTTCAAAAAAAAAAAGCTGGGCATGGTGGCACACGCCTTTAATCCTAG
>VZQC01011607.1:37182-47689 GCA_009823505.1 Rhizomys pruinosus
TGTCATGAAGGCCAGAAGAGGGCGTTGGATCCCCTGGGGCTGGAGTTACAGGTGGTTCTGAGCTGGGAGCAGAACTTGAGTCATCTTAACCACTACCCTATCCTTCCAGTCCTATTCATCTTATTTTTTGATGCAGGGTCTCACACTGGGACTTGGGGCTCACTGAATAAGCCAAGAAGACCACCAGAGAGCTCCAGAGATCCATCTGCCTCCTCCCCAGTGCTGGGGTTACGAGTGTGTGCCCCGACATCCAGCTTTTTTATACAGGTTCTAGGGATCCAGGTCAGGTCCTAGCAAACACTTAACCAACCGAGCTACCTCCTTATTCTCTGGTTTTCTTGTTTTGGTTTTGTTGTCCTTTGCTTTTATGGACAGGGACTGGTGTATCCTAGGCTGGCCTCAAACTCCCTATGTATAAGAGAGTAATGATGAACTTCCTATCCTCCTGCCCCTGCAGAGTGCTGGGATTACAGGCGTGTACCACCACACCCAGTTTTATATGGTACTTGGGCTGGACCTCTGAGCTTTGTGCACACTAACCAAGTACTCTGTCAACTGAATCACAGCCCCAATTCACTTTCCTGAAGTACCCTTCAGGAAAGAAAATCTTAGTAATTTTGAAGTACAGCATATATAACTTTTTTGGGGGGGGGTCTTTTCGAGACAGGGTCTCCCTGTAGCCCCAGCTGTCCTGGAACTCACTCTGTAGACCAAGCTGGCCTTGAACTCACAAAGATCTGCCTGCCTCTGCCTCCAAGTGCTAGGATAAAGGCAGTGCACCACCACACCCACTCTACATAGCGTTTTATTTTGTTTTTTTGTTATGTGATCATGTACTTTTTTGGGAGGGGGGAGGTCTTTTCAAGACAGAGTCTCCTTGTAGTCCCAGCTGTCTTGAAACTCACTCTGTAGATCAGGCTGGCCTTGAACTCACAAAGATCTGCCTGCCTCTACCTCCCAAGTGCTAGGATTAAAGGCGTGCACCACCACGCCCAGCAACATCATGTACTTTTTGAGAATCACTGCTTGCTCTACTTTGCTTTCAATTGCACAATTGCTTTCAATTTCTCCCCAACTTGGTATGGGTCAGATTGTTGTGACAAAACACTCTGACCAACACCAACTTGGGGAGGAAAGGGTTTATTCATCTTACATCTCCCAGGTCACAGTTTATCACTTAGGGAGCCTGTCTTAGGAACTGAGAGCAGGAACCTGGAGGCAGGAGCTGAAGCACAGGCCATGGAGGAACACTGCTTACTGGCTTGCTCCCCTGGCCCACCTCAACCTGCTTTCTTATACAATACAGAACAACCTTCCCAGGGGTGGCACCACCCACAGAGGTCTGGGTCTTCCCACATCACTCAAACAAGAAAATATCACACAGACAGTAGCCTCAGGCCAGTCCAATGGAGGAAATTCCTGAGTTGAGGCTCCTTCAATCCAGGTGTGTCAAGTTGATACTGAAGCTATCCAGCACACTGCCTAATCCATGCTCATGAAGATTTACTCAACATTTTCTTCCAAGAGCTTTCTGATCTTAGTCCTTCCATGGTGGTCTATGATCCATGTTCATTTTCATAGACAGTGTGAAGTGGGAATCCAACCTTCTTTTCTGTGGATGCCTAGCTGTTCCAATGGTTTCCTGAAAAGACTGTCCTCTCCCATGTCTAATGGTCCCACCCTTTATGTTATTTCTATGCTGGATAGCTTTAGTGTCAACTTCACACATCTGGGTTGAGGGAGCCTCAGTTGGGGAATTGCTTCCATTGGATTGGCTTGTGGCCATGTCTGTGGGGGTATTTTCTTGACTGTTGAGTGATGTCGGAGGACACAGCCCACGGTGGGTAGGGCCACCTCTGGGCAAGTTGTTCTGTTCTGTATAAGAAAGCTGCTAGGAGCTGGGTGTGGTGGCGCATGCCCTTAATCTTAGCACTCAGGAGGCAGAGGCAGGCAGGTGGATCTTTGTGTGATTTAAGTCCAGCCTGGTGTACAGAGGAGTTCCAGGACATCTGGGGATAAAGGAAGACCCGGTCTCTAAAAAGACCAAAAGGCAGAGGCAAATGGATCTCTATGAGTTCAAGCCAGCCTGGGTCTAAAGTAATAGGTTCCAGGCCAGCTAGGGGCGAATAGAGAGACCCTGCCTCAAAAACGCCAAAAAAAAGAAGGGAGAATCTTAATAAGTATAGTAGGCAGAGTAGAATATTAGAGAGGAAGAGATTGATTAAAGAAGAAAGAAAAGCATAACTCATAAGATCTACTAAATACATACCTAATCAAGACATAAAGCAATGTTTATCATTGCATTGGCCAGATTGACACTTTGTTTCTTCAAGATCTGTATCCAGGTTCCTGCCCCTTGGAAGATCCCGTTTGAATTAGGGGTTAGTTCTCACAAACTCGTTCTTCCCACACTGCCCTGAGTTCCTATGTTTTGGGTCCCTAGTGATGAACTGTGACCCTGGCAATGTAAGCTCAATAAACCCTTCCTTTCCCCAGGTGGGTATGGTCCGCAGTGTTTTGTAACAGCAATGGAAGGCAAACCAGAATAGTCTGAGTCCACTGACTAAGCCCTTAGCTGGGAGCCAGTACCACACTCTGTTGACGATTGTAATTTTGTAGATGTAAATTTTAATGCATTTTAAACATACATCAAAGTCTGGTAAGGTGAGAAAAGAACCCAAAATTTCAAAGGGGCCCAATAGGAGATGGCGGACTGCGCCAGGACCCAAGGGTCTGACCAGCTCCCCATACTGCCCAGTGGTGCCACCCCTAAACTTTGCTGGATGCTCTTGTGCAGTATCGTGTTACCCACTCTTAAAAACCACCCCACTCTCCTGAGAAAATTAAGTTGGTGTGTTTCCCCCTAACCCCCACTTCTCTCTCTTTTCTTTGGACTTTTTTTTTTTGGTCTTTTTGAGACAGGGTCTTCCCATAGCTCTGGCTTGTCCTGGAACTCACTATGTAGACCAGGCTGGCCTTGAACTCCCAGAGATCTGCCTGCCTCTGCCTCCTGAGTGCTGGAATCAAAGGTGTGATGCACCACCATGCCTGGCCAGTCTCTCTTTTTTAAAGGATCTTAGTGAGGGGCTGGAGAGATGGATGGCCCAGCAGTGTAAAATCACTGGACTTCGTTTTGCAGAGATCCGGGTTCAGTTTCCCAGACACCCATATGTGCAATTAACAACTACCAAAGTCCAGGTTCCCAAGAGATCTGACACCTTCTTCTGACTTTCTCGGGTATTGTAAAACATGGGTGTACTTGCATATATGCAATGCAAAACAAAGCACTCATACACATTGTGATGGTTTGAATGAGCGTCCCCCATAGACTTTAAGTACTCAGACATTTGTCTCCAGTTGGTGGAGCGTTTTTGGAGGTCTTAGAAGGTGTGGCCATTGCTAGAGGAAGTATGTTATGGGGGGCAAGGCTTAGTGAAGTTTTAACAAGCCTCAAATGATCTCAGTCGTCGCCCTCGTGCGCTCTGCTCTGCTCCTGTGCTCATTGCGAGATTGACCCTCGGCTTCCTGCTCTAGCTCCAGCCGCCATGCCTCCCACACAATGGACTCTACTTCCCCTGGAACCGTCCAAATCGTAAGCTTGTAAGGACAGACCCCAATGGACCTGCTGAGAAGAGAAACCAGGCAGGGCCTCATATTAAAGTGTTTCTAATTCAAAAACAGTCCCAAAATAGCGTACGCCTCATAGGCGGCTCACTGTAAAGGCTTAACCCTGCCCACAAGCAGGTGTTCAAAGCTGTTATCTACTTGACAGTTGGAAGGTTTCGCTGCTTGCACGGGAATTGCTTGAGCGGGAACTATGCAATGTTAATTTTTAAGGCCATTGGATAATAGGTAAGGGATGTTTAAATTGATAGGTTATAATTGTATGTGCTAGTACAAAATGATTGGCCCAAAAAAAGCACAGGCCTCAGGACAAAGGCCTGAAAGACCTATAAATGTAACCCGACCAACCCAAAAAACCGAACCCAACCAACCCAACCCCTTGGTTCAGGAAAGACACAAAGGAGGGGGGGTCTCTCAGCCCTGACCATGCGCAATTGTGAAGGAGGCTTGACCCTGGCTTGCCAGCCTCGCAATAAATGCCTGCATATTGCATTCTTTGCTGTTCCTTTGTTGGTGTGGGGATCTCCGGACTCGGGTTCAAATGAACTTACAATTTTGAAGCCTCAGTGAGATATTCCCACCAATAAACGGACACAGGGAATGGGCCTGCGTCTGGAACGTGCACCGGTGTCCTGTATCTGGTCTGTATCTGGTCGACCCTGACTGGGAAGGAGAGGGGCTCCTTCTAAGAGGTTTTTACACCTCCTGTAAGGAGAGGGGCTCCTTCTAGGAGGTTTTTTATACCTCCCTGTTGGGTTTTTTTTTTTGGTTTTTTTGGCCCTTTTTGAGACAGGGTCCTCCCTTGTAGCTCTGGCTTTCCGGAACTCACTCGGTAGACCAAGATTAGAGCTGGGGGCCCCTCGAACGCACAGAGATCGGCATGCCTCTGCCTCCCAAGTTGGCTAGAGGATTAAAGGCTGCGCTTCCAGCGCCTGGATTATATATTTATTTTCTGTTATGGTGTAATCAATGTACTGTACGTCTTGCAAGCCTGGTGCACCCTGCATGAAATGTGCATGCCACGGGAGGTCAAAGAGGGGTGTCGGATGTGCCTCCTGGTTTTATACCTCCTGGTTTTGAAAGGAACTCCTCTCCAGGCAAACTGGCGCTAAGCGAGGGGTTGGAGGAATTGCCCCTCCTGGAAGACAAGACCACGTGGATGCCATTCACGAGGATTCAGGAGCTCCCAGGTATTGGTGGTGAATGTGGTGCGCACCTGAGAGAGAGAAGGACTGGTCCGAGCGAGTTGGTACCGTGAGACGACGCAGTGGTCTTACTGACGAGTGTAAGAGCTCGTTTTTGTTTGCCTGGTCGGCATTCTTTTTATTGTTTTCCTACTGTTTGTCTTTCCCACTATGGGACAGACATTAAACTAACATGATTTGTTTTTAAGGGGTCTCAAGGAGTCTCTTAGGATGCAAGGAATTAGGGTTCAGTGATAAAAGGATCTTGTACGAAATTTCTTTGCAGAAGAACGGAACGGGGGCCTGTGGAAGCGGCAGCCTCCACCTCCCACCCACACCCCACCCGCCCCCGCCCCCCCGGGGCTTTCCTGTTTTTCCTTGCAAGCTCCAGCCATCTTTTCCATCCCCAGGACCGCACCCCCGCCAGGGGCCCAGAAAGAAAAGAGAAAGTCCTGATATGGAAAAAAAAATTATTCAGAGAAATTGTGATAGGAGCCCCTCCTCTCCCATAAATTGCCTTCTAGAGTTTTTGAAATGGCTTGAAACCTGCCCTCAAATCCTTGGTTCCTGGCTTTCCTTCCCCCTCCTTCGTAGCCACAGTTCAGGGTTTGAAGGTCACAGAGTCTGGAAGGACAGGCATGCCTGAGGAGCATTTTGCAGCAAGCATTCCATAGAGGTATTCCTAGAGGCCAATCCTTCTTAAGTTATTTTTTAATTTAATTTTATTTCTTTCTTGTATGTATGTAATGAATGTACTGTCTGCATGCAAGGGTGCATGTGCACTCGTGTCCGTGTCGTGCAATGCCTCGAGGTCAAAGGATTTCACTCGTTGGATTCCCCTGGAACGGTAGTTCTCCTGGAACTGAGAGTTTCAGACGGTTTTCAGCCACCATGTGGGTTCTTTGGATAGAGAAAACAACAAACCGGGTCCCCTGTAAGAGCGGCGGGTGTGGCTGGCTCGCTTATGAAAAGAAACCGCTAGGCCCCATCTCTCCAGCCCCTGGATCTTTTCTTTATCTTCTGTTTTTTTTTTTTTTTTTTTTTTTTAAATTTTTAAAATTTATTTTTTTTTTTTTTTTTTTTTTTTTTTATGAATGTACTGTTTGCGTTTAGGTTTGTGCACCCTTGTTTTGCAATGCCACGGAGGGCAGAAGAGGGTCTTTCCCCCTCCCCTCGTGAATTCTCCCCACCCTTGGAACTTGAGGTTCTCCTGAAATTGGATCTCAGACGGCTCGCGTGCGGCCGCCATGTGGTTTGCTTGGGATCGAAACACCCTTTGTCCTCTTCAAGAGTCGTTCGTCGCTCTTGACCGGCAGGCCTCTTCTCCAGCCGAGGCCAGTCCTCTATGATGCAAATTGAGCTTGTAAATTCCAGTCTTGGTGTGGCCCATGCCTAGAATCCAAAAGGTTGATCTGTGAGTGGGGAGGGAGGGGAGGGTGGGGGGGGGGAAAAAGAGAAAGGAGGCCTGGGCCTGAGTCTACAGAAGTGCCTCCCTCCTGCTACTGACTTTAAGAAAGCCCTTGCCGTAAAAAGGAACGAAAAGGCAAAATATGAAGCTGTTAGTTTTCAGTTTTTTTTTTTTTATTAACTTGTATGTCTGTATTGTGTAATGATGTAATGTCCCTGCATGCAAGTTTGTGCACAACCCGTGTCGTGCAAGAATGCCGAGGAGGTTCGAAGAGGGTGTGTGATTCCCCTGGACCTGTAGTTCTCCTGGAATTGGAGTTTCAGACGGTTCTCGGACCGCCATGTTTTGTATCTGTTTTGTAGATACTCTGGGTCATCTAGTCCCTGGTTTGTTCTGTTCCCTCTGAGCCTGCTGCTGGCAAACATCGGAGGTGCTGGTGGGGGCAGGGCTGGCTTTACAGCATTCTGAGTTTCACTGGGAAGCAGAAAGTCTCTGACAAGAGCCTGGGGAAAGTGTTTCATTGTGGTTTTAGAAAAGGTCAAGTTGTGATTCCAAAATCTGCGGGAAGAACAGACTTGGACCGCCAACCCTACCAAGATTGGTATCAACTTAAAGTTAATTCAAATCCATCTCTGCATGTTTAACTTAAAGTCTGGGAGAATTTACAGGCCTTGAGTTTCTAACAAAACAAACTTGCTCCAAATATAATTGTCTTTATTTTTAAAGGAACACTGTGAAAAGGTCCCTCTTTAACAAACGTAAAGATAGTTGGTTCAATGTAAATAGAGAAACTTTGTTTTAGAATGAAACCCACTGTTTTTATTAAAATAGGTTTTAATCTATTTAGAGTTTACTAAAAACAAAAATATATTCAGTTCATGGAAAATGTTTGTTTTATACCCCTTCGTGTTAACAATTTTTAATTCGGTTTATAGTATGCATATTATTCAGTCTAATGATAGATTGTTGTTAAATTCTTCTTCGTAATTGTTCTTGATGGTTACAGTTATTGTTTTTCGCTTAGCCTTACTTCCTCACCCTTAGCTCGCCCCAAAGTCCGTCTAGTGGTCCCTTGTTCCATGGTTGGCTCTTCTTCGTGCACCCTTATTCATTCCTACTTCGTCCTGCTTGTTGTTGCCACTCCTGGTATCCTCGTCCTCCTTGCTCCTTCATCCTCTTTTCCTCCTGGTTCTCGAGTGTTGATGCGTCTCCCTCCCTTCTTCTTTCTCTCTATCCCCCCTCTCTATCGAATCGCCGCCACGCTGGCACCTATCCGCCTACCCCCCCAACTTTGCGCGAGACCCGGTCATCCTTTGGACCTCTCCTCTTTCCCTTTGTCCCTCCTCTAGGCCCCTGTGTCGCTTCCCCGCGGAGCCCGCTTCAGGCGTCCTTCCTCCGCCGGTCCCAGGTTCTCCCCCCCCTGTCCCCTTTAGGTCTCGATTCCCTATGCCAGCCCGTGGTTGCCCCCCTGGGCCTCCGGGTGCCCTCCCGGGCTCTCACGCTCTTTTTTTTTTTGCTGTCTGTAGGGTTGTTGGTCCTTCATTTCTTTTTGTTTACTCTTTCTCATTTTTTTTGGCTCTACCGCTAGTTTTTCTGACGTTACCATCGATCCCTCTCTCCCTGCATAGTTGCCCCCGTAATTCCCATCACTACGCTCTCCCTGGTTCGCGTCTATTTCCTTCCCGTCCCACCCCGGTGCCCCACACGGTTCTTCCTTGTCCTGCGGCCCGTGTTCCTCCGATTGATTGGGTCCTTTGGCCCTCCCCCCTCCCCCGGTCTCCGCCACCTCCCTCCCGCGTGGTCCTGCCCTGTTCCCCCCCAACCCCCTTGCACGATTCTCCGTTGGGGGCCCCTCTCTCTCCCTCGTTCCGTCCCTGCTTCCACCCCCCCCCTCAGCCCTGGATCCCCGCTTACTTTCCCGTTCGCTCTTGCCCCCCCTCTTTCCCGCCGGTTTTCCCGCCCGGCCTGGCCCCGGCCCCCGCCATGGCCCCCGCCCCTCTTCCCCTCCCGCTTGATCGTTTGCCTTTTTTCCCCTGGTCATCCCTTTAGCCCGCCGTGGGCCTCTCCACTGTTCCTTGTCTTTTTCTTTGTCATCTGTCTTCGTTTTCCCCACCTGGCTTTGGGGTTCCGGCCTCCGCCTGCTCGCTGTATTTTTTCATGTGTTCTCCCTTCGGACCGCTATTCCTCTTAATTTCCCTTCTACCCTTGGATCGGACCCACCTTTCACCCGCCCCTTCGGCTTCACATTCCCTATCCCCCTCCGCCTCCCTTCACTGCTACCCACTGATTGTGAGGTCCCTTTGGACCTCCACCCACTTACCCTTGGTTCCTGTTTATGGGTATGTGTAATAGAATTTAGGCATCTATTGATCAAAACAGAGGGAGGCGGTATAATATTCCCTCTGAATCTTTCTTAGTCGTCGCCCCCCCTTTTTGCTCACATTGTTTCCTTATAGCGGGTCTTGACACTACCCAAGGGCGGCGCTTTTGTATGTTCTATGTCTGTTCAAAATTAACTTGTCTGTTCGTTTATGTTTCCCACACGAGAAACTAGAGAGCCCACAAACAGTCCACCCCCCCACCTAACTGCCCTGCCAACCCCTACCACTTTTGGTGTCAGGATTGCCTGGGACCTCCCAGCACGAGAGGCTGCCTATCCTGAACCTGTCACACAAATAGGGACGCTCAGATTGCCTGAGTCACAGATACTGAGCGTCTCTCTAAATTCTATTTAGGATAACGCATTTTATGGTGTGGTCTAATGAAGTTTACCTTCCAGATGTTGAGAAACCTTCCTACCTCTTCCCTTTATAGGAAAAGAAAACATTGATGGTAAATAAAAGCATCCCCTAACTGTCCCTTTTCAACCCAAAAAAACCCACGATAACGTAAGTGTTTATAAGCTGCATAATTAACCAAAACATACAGGAGAGTTCTGATATCATCAATGGACTATTCTGCCAAGAAGTTGGCTAGGGGATCAAAGCCCCCAAAATTATGCCTTTTGTCTATAAAAATGGGATCTCTGCTAAGAGAAAGGCAGTAAGTCCCAGTTGTCAAAGACCTGGTGTAAGCATGAAAAAAAAATGTTTTGAGGGACGTCCGGGAGCTAATATAACAGTTGGCCTCACTGAAAAAGCCGAGAAGCTATCCCAAAAAGAGCCATAAATAGCCATAAAGCAAAAATATTGTTCCTTCTTGTGAGTCAAAGCAGAAGATCCTGCAGCTTTCCTCTGTCCTTACCATCTACCCCTCGAACTGCCTGGGAGATACTGATGCAAACGTGGCACAGGCAGCAAAGAGCCATATATATATTATATATCTATCTACGCTTCTCCTCTCTCTCTACGCCCGCCATCTACTTGGCCGTCTCATCTCCTCCGCGACTCCTTTTGCGGGGCCATAAGCTTAATGTCCTCGTCGCCCTCGTTGGGTTCCGGAACAACGCTGCTCATCGACTCAGCCCCCCTCAGCCCGTGTCATCCTTTCTCGCGCCACCCACCGTTGTGGCCCCCCCCTACCCTCCCCCTCCCCCATCGTGTCTGCTGCCTCCCCCCCGTGCGCTTTGCCCTCCCTAGTTGGGCTGTATTCCAATGCCTTTTCCCTCCCTGTCCCACTTCCACTTGCTTATGACCTTTGTTTCGCGAGACTGCCCGCGGTACCGCTGGCTATCCCGCTGTCCCTCTCCTCCCTGCGCACAGGACACAGCCTGACCGAAAGACTGCAGAGTCCACAGCGCAAGGTCTCCGAGGAAACAAGAGCCTGCTTTGCTGCTGCACACACCACACTGTGCCCCTTTCCCCCAGCCTAGGGCACAACCACTTGCGGAAGAGGAGCGGGGGGAGAATGGAAGGGTTGCAGAGAGATTGGGGTAAAATCATGCAACCTCACACATAGACTGGACTCTCTTATTTTACAACATGCTTGTGCATACAAGCGTCTCAAATTGGACTATTGAAACGGGTATTAGTTCAGGGTTCTCAGTTAAAGAAAACCGAAGTACAGGCCGAATATGATAGCTAAATACAATTTATTGCTTTGCTCACATGACAGAGTGCAAGTAGTCCAACAGTAGACGCGCCGCACTGGAGAGAGGCTGAGAATCCAGGGAAGAACATGCTCAGTTGCAATACTGGATGTCTTTGTAGTCCCAATCTGGTGCTGGAAGGCCCGATGGATTCCAGGAGAATCTGCTGGTCTCAGTAGAAACGCTCTGGGATCCCAAGGGTTTGATCACAGCAGCAAGACAAACTCACAGATGAGAGAGGGCAAAGCCACAAGGAAAAAAAAG
>VZQC01011614.1:0-95872 GCA_009823505.1 Rhizomys pruinosus
CAACTGTAATTTGGAGACAACTGTTGTAGAGGTAATCTCTTATAAAACCGGTAAACTGCTTTTTTTAATTGACCTAATAGACATGGGAACTGTGGAAGGGATTACTCCCTGTTCAGATGCAAATATAATACTAAAGTCCTAAGGCTATGCAATCCACGCAAAATATATTAATACATGGAGTCTGACATCCAGCAATGGATTTGTTCTAACCAGGTGGTGTTGGCTCAGGGGATCCAAGGCCCCACAAAAGGTAGGGCTCCTTGCCTCTAAGTTGGGATACCTGCAAGGGGAGAGGCAATATAAGACCATGTTGCCGAAGACCTGACATTAACATCGGAAAGATGTATTGAGACCGCACATGCAAGTGGTCAGATGGCCTCTGGAATGCCAGAGAGTGTTACCAAAGGCCACTAAACCAATAAAGCAAATACGGGTTCTCCCTGGGTCAAGCAGGACTCCACCGTAGCACCAGCTACACCTCACCTGCCTGGAAATACTGTGGCAGCAGAGGCAGAGCCATGTGCCTGTTATATCCAAATCTAATTGGTCTATTGGCTTCTCCTCCTTGGAGAATAACCCATTGGCTGTAATGCCACAAGCTACATCCTCTACAGGTTAGGAATGTTATAAGCCACAGTAATGCCCTGTCAGATTTAACAGGGGGGAAAAATGTAATTCATTCGGATTAACATATATCCAAACATGTGTCTATGCTAAAGTAAACCTACCATAACTATTAGTGCTGCTTAAAATATTATTCGATTGCGTTATTCTTCATTTAGTAGGATCGAAAGGTTTCCTGGACAAACTGTCAGCCCATGAAAGGAAACAGCCAGAATTGACCAGAGTCCAAGTCAACAGCTCCAGAGAGAGTTGACTGTTTTACCCTCTCATCCACCTGTGCCCTTTTCTAAGCCTATGGGAACAACCTGCGGAAGAGGGGGCGTGGTAGAATTGGTAGAATGTAAGGGCTGCATGCGATTGGGGTGAATGGTTGAAACTACAGCAATGTTAGTCTGGACACTCCATTTGACTTCAACTTGATTGAACAAACAACCTGTCAACCCCCCACTGGATGGGTGGGGCTATGGGGGTTTTGGCACAACAAGCCTGCAGATAGGTTTTGGCATGAAGGATGCTTGTACTCATTGATTATTACTTATAGCTAAAAATGAAAAAAAAAAAATGAGAGAAGATGCAGGACAGTTATGGCAGAATCATGATCTGGGATGGGGTGGGGGTGGGGAGGAGGAGGGAAATAAGCCTGAGCCTGAACTGAATTGGAAAAAATGTATGAAATGCACAAAGCATCAATAAACTAAATTAAAAAAAAAAGAAGATTAAAGGGTTAGGGGTTGGAGAGATGGCTCGGGGGTTAAGAGTGCCAGCTGTTCTTGCAGAGGACCTGGGTTTGATTCCCAGCACCCACATGGTGGCTAAGAACCATCTTTAATGCCAGTTCCAGGGGAAACCAACTCCATCTTCTGACCTCTGCGGCACTGCACGACATGGGTCCACCAACCTACATGCAGACAGTACACTCCTATACATAAAAAATAATAAAAAAGTTAAAGGGTTAATAAAGGTGTATAGAGTGGAACTGTCTAAATAAAGAGTAATTTATGTATGAAGATAAAAATGCCTTTATATTTTCAGAATAAAAGGAATAATGAAAAATTATAAGCAAGTGTATTGAAAGTCTGAGCAAGTGTATTAAGAATTTGAGCACAATTGTAAAGATCCAGTTATTATTAGCATTATAGTAAAAAATATTCAGTGTAGTCCTCTGGATTGTACTGCACACCAAACTGCAGTCTTAAATAAAATGGGTTACTTATGGCTATTCAAAATGTCATTTATATTTCTCTGTATTATGCAAATATCACTTTTAATTTTTCTTTGACTCATAGCAAAATAATTTGACTCAAAGAAAAGCTAGGTTTTACCTCTTTAAATCAGAATTAGACAGTCTATAAAGGAACAATTTCAGTGAGCCTGGTCTGAACTCATCAATTTATTTCCTGTCTGTAAGGTATGGAATATGATCAACATGGCCCATAGCTTCCCAGAGTTCATCACTGGCATTCCCAGTGAGCACCGTGAGTTCCCAAAGAGCACTATTCCAGGGCAGCTTTCTGTGCCCTTAACCCAGCCCCCTACACAAATGGGACGTGTTGTCAGAGCTATGTTTCTGCAGCAACCATCTCTGCACATAGCATCTCTGCAGATAGCCACATGTCTGATATTCAGATAAATCCATTTTCAAAAGAAGGTGTCACTTATCCCACATTGTATTTGTATGCTAATGCCCTGGAATGCATAGAGAAGTCAGAGGACACGTGGTGAGAATTAATTCATTTTGACCATTATGAATGTTGTGGGGAAAGAAATAAAGTTATTAGTCTTGGTGTTAAGTGCCTTTAGATATTGACACATGTTTTGATGCCTAACATTGACTTTAAATCAAATAAGAATTTTGTTTTGTCTTTCTGAGACAGGGTCTCCCTATAGCCCTAGCTGGTCTGGAACTCACTCTGTAGACAAGGCTGGCCTTGAACTCACAGACATCTGCTTGCCTCTGCCTCTGGAGTGCTAGAATTAAAGGTGTGCACCACCATGCCTGGCTTAAAGATGGTTCTTAGCCAAAATGTGGGTGCTGGAAATCAAACCCGGGCCCTCTGCAAGAGCAGTTGGTGCTCTTAACCTCTGAGCCATCTCTCAAGCAGCCAAATGAGAAATATTAAAAAAAACTGTACAAAAATGACTAAAATGGAAATATTTAGGACAACATCTAGAGAAGAAAAATACCAAAGTTCAGGGAAGACAGTGTGCAGAGAAATTTCACTATTCTTCTTTAATGTTCCTCTCACTTCTTTCTGTAGGCCTGAGCTTATGATAATTTTTCCATGTTTTGACTTTCTAAAGTCTTATGTGCCTTCTGTCACATGGTAAGAGCAGAAAAATATAAATCTTGACTAGATTAAGGATATTGACTCACAAATTAACTGTATCAGAAAAGAGATAAAACCATAAAACCTTCTTCAATACAGATACAGAACTGAATAGTATATTTAAAGAAAATATATAGTATATATAATTATATGAACAAATGATAACAAGTCTAGTTATGAAACTGAATAAACAAAAATATCTTGGCTATCACAATTGCCCTTAGCATTACGTGGGTGAGTGTAAATCACACACAGCACAATTACAAAATGAAACAATGTGCTTGAGAATGTTTAAAAGTGAGTTTCTTTGCTTCTAAGGCTCAGTATGTCCAGAAACAAATGCACAAAATAATAAAAATCTAATAAAAATCCCCCAAAGAATGATTCCAACCACAGTTGGCAGGATATTAAAACACTAGACTATGTTTTGCAGTTATTAGCATGCTAATTCACTAACTTGCAGTTTCAGAGTTAATTTTTTTTACCATTTAGTGAGATTATGACTATTAAAAAATGAGTTATTTTTACTCAGTGTTGGGCTTCATCAATAAATAATTACATTATCAGTAACTGTCTCCACAGTAGGAAGCGCAGTGAGGCAATAGTCAAACAATAAAAAAGTTAATATGGATAATGGCCAGTTCACATATGCCAGTGAAATCTAATGAATTTAAACAAAATGGAAAATATTTGGTGCATAATAATTTCTGAGTAGTTAATAATTATAGAAGGAGATGCAAGGAATCCTGAAGAAGATTAAAATTCAGAGGAAAATGTGAATATTTGGATACCATGAAGAAATTTATCTTGAGATTCTTACAATTAAGAGAAATACAATTACACTAAAGAATGGAATCTCTGACACCTCATGATACTTCATGGTATGGGGGCATCACCTTCAGAGACTGGGTGATTCTGGAATATTTTCATTATTCTAGAGATAAAACCTAGAATTTATATTCACTTGCTATTTCTTTAATCTATATGTCTTTGACAGGGCACACAGACATTCTTAAATGTCAATTATTTCTTAACAGTGTATCCATAGGAAGTGAAAATGCATTTTCACAGTGGCTTATCTCATATAATTAAGGATGAGGGGTAACAAAAACTTGTTCAAAGTGCTAGCATATTAATCTTTGAATTACCAGAACTCCTCATTACATAAATTATACTATTATCTTTCTAGGCTCCAATTATTTTTGTTCCCTTGAGGCAAACAAGATTACAGGCAATTTTGTGTCTTCATATGTATTGATAGGGATGTCTTCTATGAGAAAATTATTTCACTTTCTTTCCAAACTTTACAAATTGTTCCCTGGGGAAAGTTTAATTTCTATGAGGTCTGTATCTCAGGAGTCACTTCCCTTTGTTATCATCCATGAATAGGCTTGGAAGATTTAATTATTTTTTACAATGTTATGGAGGAAAAATTCTTCCCATCTTCTAGTGGCTTCTTCTCCTTCATTCTTTAGTGTCTTAAAGTTTCCATTATAGATATCTTTCATTCCCTTGGTTAGCTTTGGTCATGAACGTTTTGATTTTTGTAGCTCATGTGAATATAATTTTCCCTAATTTGTTTTTCAGTTAATATGTCATTAGAATTTAGGTTATTTTGTTTCTTGATACTTCGATAAAAGTATTTATGAGCCTAAGTATTTTTTGGTAGTCTCTGTAGAGAATCATGTCATATGCAAATAAGGTATTTTGATGTCTTCTTTCCCATTTATTTTACTTTCATATGCTTTCCTTGTTACACTGCTTTAGCAAAGACCTTCAGCACTATATTGGATTACCCTGACCAAAACCATGAAGGGAGGATTCTCCTGTCTGGCACTGTGCTTCATGTTACATAGCCTTAACCTTTACATAGGTACTCACATACAGCTACTATGTGCATATTTTTAAGTAGACTTTTGAAATAGCACATTTCCCTCTGGTTTTCCATACCACTGTAACATTATTTATCACTCATGTCTCTCTCCCTGTCTGATTCTCTCTACTCCCCTCCCAGTTAAAGTGCTCCCATTTTCTTCCTTTCACCCTTGATAATTTCTGTCTCCGATTATTAGAAAGGCTACTGATTTTTATAAATTTATTTCTTGACCTTGCTCTTTGTTGAAAGTATTGATCATTTATAGCAGCTTTCTGGTGGAATTTTGGGAATAAAGGGATAATTTGAACTCTTCTTTTTCAAGTCAGTATCTTTTTATTATTATTTATTCTTATGCCCTAGCAAGAGTTTCAAGCACAATATTAAAAAGTAGTGTTGATAGTATCTGGTTCCTGATTTTAATAGAAATTCTTTCAGTTTTTCTCCTTAGTATGATGTTTGCTGTGGATATTTTATAGCTTTAATTATGTTGACTTATATTTCCTCCCATCTTATTTGTTCTAGGACCTTTAATATAAATGTGTGTTGAATTTTATCAAAGGCCTTTTCTGCATTTGTTGAGATGATCATGTTATTTTTAGAAATCCATTTATATAATTTATTACATTTATTGACTTGGGTTTATAGAAATTCCTTGCATCTCTGAAATAAAGCTGACTTGACATGGTTGATGATCTTTTTGATGCGTGCTAGCTGAAGTATTAGCAAACACACAGGCTTATGCATGCTAATGGTCTTAAGTTTAATCTATGAAAGCCAAAAAGCCTGGACCAAAATATTCTGGTTCTAAATGACACTTGATAACAACCTAGAATATATTAAACATAAAAACTGTCTATCACAGTCGAAAAGGAAAGAAAAATCTTCCATAGTACAAACACACGAAAAGAAGTGATGGCCACCAAACCAGTTCTACAAAGAATACTCAAAGCAATATAAAGGACCAATGAAGTAAATAGCCATACTCAAGAGCTTATCAAAAGAAATAAAATGAAAGTATAAAGTGTAGAAACACTAAATAAGACAAGAACAAAAACAAAAACACAGTAACCAATCCACACCTTTCAGTATTAACTCTCAATATCAAATCACTCTCAAATTATTAACTCTCAAATCACTGCCCCAGTAAAGTGACATAGGCAAACTAAATGGAATCAGAAACAATCCACCTATTTCTCTTTTTCTGGTCTTGTTGAGACAGGGTCTCCCTATAGCCCCAGCTTGCTTGGAACTCACTCTGTATGTAGACCAGGCTGGCCTTGAACTCACAGAGAACCACCTGCCTCTGCCTCCCAAGTGCTAGGATTAAAGTTTTGCACCACCACACCCAACAATTCCATCTATTTCTTATCTGCAAGAAATCTACCTTACCTCCAAGGATAGGCACCACTTTAAGATGAAAGGATGGAAAATATATTGCAAGGAAATGGCACCAAAAAAGTAAAAGAACATGATTTTCTAATGTCTGACATAATATATTTCAACTTAAAATTAATCAGAAGAGATGGGCGGGAGAGATGGCCTAGCAGTTAACAGCGCCGACCGCTCTTGCAGAGGAGCCAGGTTCGATCCCCAGCACCCACATGGCAGCTGAGAACCGTCTGAAACTCCATTTCCAGGAGAACTCCAGTTCCAGGGGAATCCGACACCCTCTTCTGACCTCTGCGGCATTGCACGACACGGGTGCACAAACTTGCATGCAGAGAGTACATTCATACACATACAGAAATAAATAAAATTAATTTAAAAAATTAAAAAAATAATCAGAAGAGATAAAGAAGACAATTGCACCGTCATTAAGAGAACAAATGACCAAGAAGACATAACAATCATGAATATTTAAGCACCCAACTCTGGTGCACCCAGTTTCAAAAAAAAAAACAAACAAAAAAAACCAAAAACAGTCCTTCTGGACTTCAAGACACAAATTAACCATAACTGAGTAATAGTAAATGACTTACTTACTCCACTTTCTCCAATAGTCAGGTCATCTAGTGAAGGGATAAACAGAGAAACAGCCAAACCAAATGATGTTATACCACCAATGGACCTAACAAACATGTGAAGAATATTCTACCCAAACACCAAGGAATATACTTTTTACTCAGCAGCCCATGGCACTTTCTCTCTAAACTAGACCACAAAACTTACAGAATTAAAAATTTTAAATAATAGCATGTATTTTATCAGACCACAACATAATAGAATTTATAAGCAACAGCAAAAGTCTCTAGTAATAATTGGAATTAATGGTGATTAAATAATTCACTCCTGAGTGTTAGAAGGTAAAATAAAAAATCAAGAATGAAGCAACAGTATACCTGGAACTACATGAAAATCACAACAGTGCATAACAAAGTCTCTAGGACACATTAAAAGCAGACCCACATTTCACAGTTCTCAGTGCTGACATTAAAACTCAGAAAGAGCACATATAAATGACTTAATAGTACTACTCCAAAATTTGGAAAAACAAGAGCAAACCAAACCCAACAGACAAAGAAGAAACAATAGGAATCAGGCAATACAAAGAATCAATGAAACAAAACAAACAAACAAAAAAAGAAACTAAGTGCTGGTTCTCAGAAAAGACAAACAAGATAGACACTCAGCCCAGTTGACAAAAAAAAAAAATCCAAATCAACAGCATTGATAGAGAGAGGAAAGATTAATCATCACAACAAATACCAAAAATGCATAACATTATAAGGGAATACTTTATAAACCTAGCCTCAGACAGATTTTCTGGCATATGCTTTAAGTCCAGCACTGGGGAGTCAGAGGCAGGAGGTTCTCTGTGAGATTGAGGCTAGCAGGCTCTATATAGTGACTTCCTGGTCAGCTGGGCATACAGGGAAACCCTGTCTCAAAAAGGCAATAAAAACCTATATTCTATTAAATTTGAAATCTAAGAAAATAAAATGGACGCAACTCTAAACTCAGTGGATCCACCAAAGCTAAGCCAAAAGGAGAAAAATAGCTTAAAACAACATGTAAGAAATTAGGAATTTGAAACAGAAGCACAAAGTCTCCCAACAAAAAATGTACAGGACCAGAAGAATTAACAGACTTATATCAGACACTCAAAGAAGGTCTAGAATCAATACTACTTAAATTATTCAAAAAGGCAGAACCAGAGGGAGAACTTTCCCTTTCCTAACTCAGGCAGTTACATCAGTACATAAACTCACATCTGTGCATTTCAAGCTAAGAGCCACAAAGGGAAGAGAAATTATATCCCTCATTTTCTGAGTCTGTGTTACTTTCCTTAGTAGAACAGTTTCTAGTTCTATTTACCTTCAAATTTCATGATTTTACTTACTTTGCCATTGAGTAGAACTCCATTGTGTATATTTTCATTGCACATTCATCAATTGAGGGCCATGTAGGTTATTTTTCTTAGATATTGTAGAAAGAACAGCAGAAAATGCATCATATAACTCATCTATATAGTAGGATGAGTATGTTGGGTACATGCCAAGAAGTGGTATGACTGAATCATATGGTAAATTTATTTTTGGTTTTAATTGTTCGCCACATTGATTTCAAAAACGGTTGCACAACTTTTCAGTTCCACCAGCAGTGAATGAAGGTTCCTTTTTATCCACATCCCTAACAACATTTGTTGTCATTTATTCTCTTCATCTTAACCATTCTGTGTTTAGATGAATAATAAAAAAGTGGCCAGAATGTAGTAGTCCAGTAAAACATGAACAAGATAGCATTATCACCATAGTATGCATTCTATGGAGATCATAAGAAACTAGGAGAGTACCAACATTCTGGAGATAACTTCTCAGCAAGCACTCTTACATAAGCTTTCTCATGAGACAAGCCTGTCTAGGCACACATGCTCAAGGTTACAGCTTAATTTGCCAAGTGTATATTTAAAGTCATAGGGACACTATTTCATAGTTCCTACACCTCCCCCTTTCTGTTTATCTAGTTCCTCAAAAGGAGGATAGACCCACACCAAAGCCAATGTTCCATGTACAGCCTGTATAACCATTTGAACAACACTGGACCACAAAGAAAAAAACAGGACAATAGCCGCTATAGGTTAAGAAAAAGTATAAGCCAATATAACCATAAAGTTCGATGAACAGAGCTCATAGAAATTTTAACAATCTAATTGTTGAGAGATTGTATTTCTTATTTGTATTAGTCACTTTTCTGCTGCTGTGATAAAACACCATGACCAAAGGAACTTATAAAAGGAAGAGTTTTTTTGAGCTTACGATTGACGGTTCCAGGGAATTAGAGTCCATTGTGGTGGGAGGCATGGCAGCTGGAGCTGGAGCAGCAAGCCGAGGATCACATCTTGCAATGAGCACAGGAAGCAGAGAGAGGGCGACTGGAGACCATGAGGCTTGTTAAACTCACTAAGCCTGCCCCCAGTGACCTACTTCCTCTAGCATGGCCACACCTTCTAAGACCTCCAAAAACAGTGCCACCAACTGGAGACAAAATGTCTGAATACTTAAAGCCTATGGGGGACACTCATTCAAACCACCACATTCCACTCCCTGGCCCCCATAGGCTCCTGACCATATAAAATGCAAAATGCATTTAGTCCAACCTTAAAAGTCCCCATAGTCTTTACCAGTTTCAATGCCATTCAAAAGTCTACAGTCCAAAGCCTCTTCTGAGACTCAGGCCAATCTCCTAAACTGTAAGCTCCTGTAAAATCAAAAGACAAATTACATACTCCCAATGTACAGTGGAACCGAATACACATTCCCATTCCAAAAGGGAGGAATAGAGGCATAGTGAGGAAATACTGGACCAAAACAAGACCGAAAACCAGCAGGGCAAACACCAAGTCCAGTAGCTCCACATGCAACTTCTGGGACTTGACTTCCAAAGGGCTTAGATGGCTCAGCTCTTCCAGCTTTGCTTGCAACATACATCTCTTTCTTAGGCTGGTACCACTCCCTGTATGCAGCTCTCCTTGGCAAATATCTCACAGGTCTGGCATCTCGAATGTCTTCTTGGGGTCTCCGCTGCCAACCAGGCTTCACACTCACAGCTTCACGCAATGGCCTATCAGGGCCTTCTTTATTCAGGGACGCCCCTGCTGTACTCTGCCTGGCCTCTTTGGCTCTCTGAAACCGTGGAGGAAGAACTGATGACCCCTTCACTCTTGCAAACTTCATGCCTCTAAAGCCAGCACCACGTGAATGAAATTGCCGAATCTGGCTGCAAGTTCGGGATGGACTCTCTCCTACTTTAACCACATTTGCAATTTTTCTCTGCCCTGGACTTGTTGGAGGATTAGCTGGGTGTGGTCTTGCCCTGAAGGTACTGATTCTTTTGTTTACTTGTAAATCTCCAGGCCTCTCCTTAATCACTTTAGTCTCCTTATGAAAGGGAGCCTCTCCTTCACATGCCTTGGCCACACCTTTAATCTTCCTAGTGTACTTTTCAGATCCAAACTGTACATTCTGCATTTCCTTCTGCCCCATTTGCTCTTTTTCACTGTAGATCTGTATAATATTCACCATTAAAAGCCACGCCACCATTTCTACATTAGGCTGTCTTGAAATATCCTCCGCCAAAGACATTAGTCCATTGCTTTTCAACTTAGCATCAGGCAAGCATTTGGGCTGTGGGCAAACTGCTGCCAGACTCTTTATCAAAATATCCCAGTTGCTGCCTAAGTCTTTATTTTCCTCTGGAACTACATTTTTTGCAGCAATGCTTTCTTCCAGGCTTCTACTAGAATGGCCCCTTAAGCTCTGCTTACAGTAGTCAACAGCTTTTCTAGCCCAAAGTTCCAAAGTCTTCCACATTTCTCCAAACATCCACATGGTCAGGTTCTTCACAGCCAACAGCCCACTCTCTGGTACCAAATAACTGTATTAGTCACATTTCTGTTGCTGTGATAAAACACCATGACCAAAGGAACTTATAAAAGGAAGAGTTTATTTGAGCTTACGATTGACAGTTCCAGGGAATTAAAGTCCATTGTGGCGGGAGACGTGGTGGCTGGAGCTGGAGCAGTAAGCTGAGGGTCACATCGTTCAATGAGCACAGGAAGCAGAGAGAGGGTGACTGGAGACCATGAGGCTTGTTAAACTCACTAAGCCTGCCCCCAGTTACATACTTCCTCTAGCATGGCCACACCTTCTAAGACCTCCAAAAACAGTGCCACCAACTGGAGACAAAATGTCTGAATACTTAAAGCCTATGGGGGACACTCATTCAAACCACCACATTTTTTAATGTGATTAAAATAATTAGAAATATTAAAGCAACACATGCCAGGAAATTGCTCACAGGACAAGCAGATAGTTTAGCACAGAAACTGGAAGTTCTCCCAGCTTTTGATGATCACCTCCAGGATCCAAGTTATGATATTGATGGTCTTACTGAGGACATGGACAATTTTTACAATTTCTTTCTGTATGTCCATTAGTGGTCTAGGAAGAGGGAGCAAGAAGGATGATGTCACAGCTGAAGCAGTGGGATCAAGCGACTGAAGATTATCATTGCACCCTGATATGAGAAAGTGCAGGAACCTACAGTCTTATTTTTGGAGTTAGCAGTCATAGGGGAATTTGTCCAAGTCCATATACCCCAACATATTGAGTAGCTAAAGTCTGGCAGGTATGGTTAAATCTAGTGTCACAACAAGATGGCAGCAAAGTACAATTAAAACAAAGACAATGAAACTGCAAGGTAAAGGCAACAAATCCAGAAGCTTGTGACACATAGTTTTCCTGTGTATCAATGCTATACTGTACAATATTTTACTAAACAATGTGAGTTACACCTGGCCTCATCAAGTTTCTCTTGACAGGACCAGGAAAAGATGGATCCCCCTGAACACAGAAGTTTTCTGCAACCCATTTTGAGTCAAATGCAGCCACATATTGGAATCCAGACCTTTAGAGACAATAAGTTAGCAGGGAAATTGTGACAACAGCTTTGTAAGTGATATCTGGAGTTCCTTCTTTTATCTTAGCACATGTATTAACCCCAGAACCTCTATGCTTTAATGTGACCTTAATGATACTGAAGTCAGTATTATTTCTGGCTGATTGGTCAGAGAAAATTTCCCAACATCCCAAACCATCCTTTGCTTGACTGAAGACCTCTTTTCCATATTTGTACCAAAAAGGACCCTAAAGGATAGAATAACTTCACTTCATATTCCCTGCTTCTATAGAGATGCAGGCTTATCCCTTACTCCACACCTTAACGTACCCAGGTAACCACAAATCTCTGCTTATACCAGACTGGCACCGGAAGTGGGGTCTGACCTTGAAGTTCCTTCACCTGATGGTGTCCCATTACATTCTTCCCATCTGTCTATGGTGTATCTAGAGTGCCTAATATTCTGCCTTTTTTGGTTTAGTAAATATTGTTTAAAGTAGCATTTTTATAATGCTTTTATTGATGTTTTTGTGTATTTCAGATATCATTTCTCACTTCAGTTTAGACAAGTTCCCTTCCCTTCTTCCTACCCCACCACAGATCATGCATACTGCCATAATTGTCCTGTATCTTTCTCTCAGTCTTTTTTATGTTTAGAAATTCACATTTTCCTCCTTCAATTTTATATTATTCTAAAATATGAATACATACTTTCCACTCATATACAGTAATTACAGAGTCTGAAAGTAAGTGGTGAATCAACTGTACACCTTGTTAAGAGATTTACATTATAACAACATAGTTGCTTTCAGATAAACAGAAATATAACAATAATGTAGTTCAGCTTGCCTTTCATCTGGGCATTTGGTTTTAGCATCCACAAATAAGGGAAACCATTCACCACTTGCATTTTTTACTCCATTATTGCTTTGGAATTGTAAGGTATACCTGTTTCATGAATGAAAGGAAGGAAAAGTGTTGCAAGCAGAGGGATGATAAGCAGTTGCATTCCCAGTTTTAATCTTTTTTGGTATACCTAAAATAGCAAATGCCTATGACAAGTGATCAATTATAAGCATTATTATTATATTATTACTTTTTGTTTTTTGGTCTTTTTGGAAACAGGGCCTCTTTGTATCCCCAGCTGTCCAGGAACTAACTATGTAGACTAGGCTGGTCTTGAACTCACAGAGATCCTTCTGCTTCTACCTTCCAAGTGCTGGGATTAAAGGCATGCACCATTATGCCTGGGAATTATTATTATTATTATTACTATTATTATTATTATTATTATTATTATTACTTTGAAAGCGTTTTGCTCAGGAAGCTGAAGAGTAAGTATGCATGCTAAATGAACATATTTAAGACATTTAAATTTAGGAACAATAGCAACATCTATTTTGGATAATATTTGAGGAGAACCACCTCACAGGTTAATCCTAGAGGTAAAGAAGATGGAGTATAGTTATAACATTGATCACAAACAAAGACTATCTCCTGTACTAGAAACAGTGGAATGTGGAACTGCCTCTGTAAAAACTGAGTAGGGATATGGGTCAAAGAATGTCATCGATGAGCTTTAGAGGGAGCTCGGACAGGTGCCACCAAAGAATCAGCTTCTTCGTTTCTTTTAGAAAATAACCCAGGTAAAGATGAATCTACTCAGATGCGGGAGACATAAAATTACATTTTGAACCCATGAGAAAAGCTGTAAAACTTGCATAATGTATATGTATATACTTTAAGTAGGATCTATATTGGTAGATTTCCATATGGCTTTTTCCAAAAGCCTTTAGTGTTGTTTATCACCCCCACACCCCCTTTTCTGCCCTACCCTCCTATTCCACACCCCATTTAACTCTCCCTTTTCCCTCTTTAGAGCATTGCATTCTACTTCATCTCCAAGGAAGCCTCCTCTATTGACTCATGGGCTTTTATTACTTTTTGACCTCACTGGATTTTGAAATTGAAACATGCATATCTAATATTTAAAAGCTAGTGTGCAGGGCTGGAGAGATGGCCTAGTGGTTAAGAGTGCCAACCGCTTTTACAGAGGACCCGGGTTCGATCCCCAGCATCCACTTGGTGGCTGAGAACAGTCTGAAACTCCAATTCCAGGAGAACTCCAGTTCCAGGGGAATCTGAGACCCCCTTCTGACCTCCGCGGCATTGCACGGCACGGGCGCACAGACCCTCATGCAGACAGTACATTCATACACATACAGAAATAAATAAAAATTTTAAAAAAAGCTAGTGTGCAGCTATGAGAGAGAAAATGTATGTTTTCTTTCTGGGTTGTGGTGATCGTTATCTAAGGGTATTTATTTCCAGTTCCATCTTGAAATTCATCTAGAAACACACACATAAAAACAGAATACCCAAAACAATGCTGAACAATAAAAGAATTATGAGAAGCATTGCAATCACTGAATTCATCTTAGACTACAAAAATATATCAATAAAAATGGTATGGTACTACAATGAAATCATACTCATGAATAAATTGGAATAGGGCTGAGGACTAAGGTTTTAATCTTCACATTTACAGCCACCTATTTTTTTGAGAATGGAGCCAGGAATACACACTGAAAAGAGACTGCATTTTCAACAAATGCTGGTGGTCAAACTAGATAGCAACATGTAGGAGAATGAAAATACATTGGTATCTCTCTATATCAATAAACTCATTCCAAATGGATCAAGGACCTCAACAAAAGTCCTGAGATCCTTATCAGACAGAGGAGAAAATATGCAATGCACTGGAGGTTATAGGCACAGGAAAGGACTTTCTGAATAAGACTTGTATAGGACAATCAGTAAGTCCAACAACTGACAAATGGGACCTCAGTTATAGATTCAATGCAATCCCAATCAAAATCTTCATGACATTTTTCAAAGAAAAAGAAAATCTATGCTAAAATGTGTATAAAAACACAAAAGACCCTGGACACTCAAAGCAATCTGAAGAAAAGTAATAATGCTGGAAGAATCACCATACCATATTTCAAGACATATTACAGCTATAGAGCAATAAAAACAGCATAATACTGGCATAGAAACAGACATGTAAGCACTAAACAGAACATAATTTATATGAGAAAATAAGGATTTTCCCTCTACAATATGGGGGAATATTAATAATCCTTTAAATCCTTAAAAATTCTTCAAGAAAAGAAAGAGGTAAATTCTGAGATTTGTTCCTCATAGAACTTACAACTTCCCTAGGTATCCCCTATAAACATTTGGAAAAACTGACATAATTTCCACTTGAAGGACATAAGTGTAACTTTCCTTTTAGGTACATAGACAGACACAAAAATATCAGATGTTTTTCTCTCTGCCATTTTTTTTTGCTTTGAAATGACTGGAAATCATTTGAGTCCAGGAAGATAATAGTCCAATTTATTTAATAAGAAGCTCTGGGAATTTGACTATTCTGGTATTTAAGATGTTATAAATTTTTAAACCCATTTTTGTTGTTCCTCATCTTCCATTACACAAAAACAGCCTACATGTAAAGCCATGACAGCTTCCTAGAAATACACAATTAAGAACTAGACATCTTAGAGAGTCTGTGTGGTCTAGTGAAGAAAGGTGCATCAGAAAATAAAAGAGAAAGTGAGTACTGGGGTTTTATCTAGAATAATGAGACTGTGCCAGAATCACTAAGTATGACAAGGTGATGACTCTGTCATCTGGAACATTATATTATATATATAATATATTAATATATATATATAATATATATATATATTATATATATATATTGGAGATTCCTTCAAAGAGAGCAAAAGAAAAACCCCCACCCCCAATTGGAATTGAGGCGGAAGGAGTTAATATAAGCAGCTGTGACCTACCATGTGGGTTCTGGGAACTGATTCAGAATTTTCTATAAGAAGAGTAAGCATTCAGTCAGGTATAGTACCACATGGCATTAATCCCAGCACTCAAGAGACAGAGGCAGGAGGATCTCTGTGAGTTGTATGCCAGCCTGGTCTAGGCTACAGGGAGACCCTGTCTCAAAAACACCAAAAAATAGCATTCTTAAATGCTATCACCAGTCCATCAATTGGTAATTATTCTTGTTTTGTTTTGTTTTGTTTTTCTTACGAACATGCTGAGCATTACCAACAAATGAAATGTATACTTTTTCATTTTGAAATTGTGGCTTTGATATATGTGCACTGGCATTGATTTGTTGCTTTGATGAATTCTGTGAGTCAACATCTTTCTTTTTTTATATATTTTATTTATTTTTGTGTGTGTATGAATGTACTGTCTGCATGTAGGTTTGTGCACCTGTGTTGTGCAATGCCTTGGAGGTCTGAAGAGGGTCTGGTATTCCCCTGGAACTGGAGTTCTTCTGGAATTGGAGTTACAGACGGTTCATAGCTGCCATGTGGTTGCTGGGGATTGAACCTGGGTCCTCTGCAAGACCAGTCAGTGCTCTTAACTGCTAGGCTATCTTTCCAGCCCAACATCTTTCTTTTAATCAGTGTTTTATGCCAGGAATTGCTATCACTTGTTTATGCAATTAAATGTGACAGGAATATATTTTCTTTAACTACACTATTCTGTTTTGTGTCTACATTTAAGGATGTTATATGGTTAAATTCACCTTTTGTTACATAAATAATACATGGATCTACAACTTTAGTATATCTCACATTTATATATCTTTAGCTGATAATATGACAGGACCCATGATAGGGGGCAAAAAATGCTATAGGCTCAGGCCTACAGATAAACAAGTGAAACAGACATAAGAGAACATGGAGAGATTTTCCTGCACACTGTCCTCCCTGACTACCACTATGTCTTGTCCACCATTAACCTCTTTATACCCATTGGCAGTTTCTCTTTACTGGGTGATAGAGACTTGGCCTTCTTTAAGGGAGTGAGTCTAGATAGGAAGAAGTGACAATGAGGGATATCTGGGCAAACAAACTTGATTCAATGGGCCGTATCCTATGTATCACAGATTCCAAGAAATCTGGTGGGATGAATATGTGGGATGCAAATGGAAGAGAGACTAAAATCATAGACTTTCTCCCTTACCTGTACTCATCCCCCATACCCTGTCCACCAGACTTCATCAATTCTGTCACATATGTGTTAAGGTTGAGATAGTCAAGTTGGTGTACAAAGATATCCATCAGTGTGATTTCATACACTGGAGCCTGTTCAACCTATCTAACATCACTCTCTTAACGAAGAGCAGCACTCCACTCCCTCATCCAGCAGTGAACAGCTACTAATACTTCATCAGCTAAGGTTGGGGCCTCTTGCCCATTTCTCCATCTCTATGCTGGCTTTTTTCTGAGTGTGTATGGTCTGTGCATTGCTATATGTTCATATGTGCATGTTCCCAGCATGGTAAGACTGTTTCCTTATGTTTATGCCCCACACCTGGCTCACAGTTTTTCTTCCCCCACTTCTCTAATAGTCCTTGAGCCATGGTGGGTAAGGTTTAATGTGAGATGCCTATCTCACTTAAAGAGACACTTGCTCTCTATAACTTGTCCACTTGTGGCCTTCTGTGTTCATTGTTCATTGGCTGCATAAGCTTTGATGATGAGAATAGACAGGTACATTAGTATTCTCTCTACCCCTTATTGAAACAATTCAAAGAGAGGTTTCTTCTCTCTGGCACTGTGTTCCTCTCTTGTTATATACCCTTCAGTTACTACATGCACTCCTGGAAATATTATATGTGTAATTAAAGTAGGTTGTTGGACTAATACATTTCTGTCTGGTTTTTGAAATTCCCTATGCTTTATTTATCTTTCCTTTTCTCTCCCTAACACCCTTCTCTGGCTCCATTTAAAGAACCCCCTTTCCTGATTTCCCCCTTGATAATATGTGTCTCCTATGCCCCCTCTCTTGAACAATTCCCTTTACCCTTTACCCCCATGGTTCCTTATATATTCTTCCCATCTCATCCATTAAGAAATACCAGTTCTCCCCATTTCCCCCTTGGTAACATCTGTCTCCTACTATCTCCTTATCTGGGGCTCTTCCTTTCCCTTAATGTCCATAGTTCCTTTCCATTTTTTTTGGCTTCTGTGATGGAATAAGGTTAATTATGCACATATAAGAATTTGGCGCTAAAATCTACACATAATGGAGAACACATGAGTGTTTTTCTGAGTCTTTGTTGCTTCGCTTAGGATAACAGGTTCTAATTCCATCCATTTACCAGAAAATTTCATGATTCCGTCTTTCTTTCCTACTGATTAGAACACCATTGTGTAAATGAACCACATTGTCATTGTCCATTTGTGCATTGAGGGACCTTTAGGTTATTTCCATCTCTCTCTCTCTTTTTTTTTATTTTTTGGTCTGAGACAGGGTCTCCCTGTAGCCCCAGCTGGCCTGGAACACACTCTGTAGACCAGGCAGGCCTTGCTCACAGAGATCCGCCTGCCTCTGCCTCCCAAGTGCTGGCAGTTTCCAACTCTTATAATACTGTACAAAGAAGAGCAACAAACATGGTTGTACAAGTATCTCTATAGTAGTATGAGTCCTTTGGGTGTGTGTCAGGGAGTGGTATAATCAAATCATACAATATATTTACTTTCAGGTTTTAAACCGTTCTCCATCTTGCTTTCCATATTGACTGCAGGAGTTTGCAATTGTACCAGCAATGGTACAAAGCGTTCCTCTTTCATTATATCCTTGCCAGTATTCAGTATCACTTGTTCTCTTTATCTTAGAGGACTAACTATGGTAAGATGAAATCTTAAAGGAGTTTTTATTCACACTTCCCTAATTACTAAGAAGGTTGAACACTTTTAAGTTGTTTCTTATCTATTTTATCTCTTCTGTTGAGCACACTGTTCAGATACATAGCCCATATTTTAACTCAGTTGTTTGTATCCTTGATTCTTTGTTTTTTGGGGGGTTCTTTATTTATTCTGCTTACTAATCCTCTATCAGATGTGTAGCTGAGAATGATTTTGTCCCACTCACTGGGTTACCTCTTTACTTCCTTTGTTATTTCTTTTCCTATACAGAAGCTAGTTTAATGACATCCCACTTCTTTATTGTTGACCATAAGACCTGAGCAACTGATGTCTGATTTAAAAAGTTCTTTCTGGGGCTGGAGAGATGGCTCAGTGGTTAAGAGTGCTGACTGCTCTTGCAGAAGACCTGGGTTCTATTCCCAGCACCCACATGGAGCCTAAGAACCATCTTTAATCCCGGTGTGGTGGTGCATGCCTTTAATCCTAGCACTTGGGAGGCAGAGGCAGGTGGATCTCTGTGAGTTCAATGCCAGCCTGGTCTACAGAGTGAGTTCCCGGCCAGCTGGGGCTAGGGAGACCCTGTCTCAAAAAGACAAAAAATAAAAATAAAAAATAAAAAGTCCTTTCCTGCACTTATATCTTTTAAGGGATTTTTAAGGGATTTTGCTTGAGAATACATTGACTCTATAACTTGATTTTGGCAAGATGGGTGTTTTCACTATACAGTAATTCTACCAATCCATGAGCACAACAGGTCTTTCCATCTCCTTGTGTCTTCCTGAATCTCTTTCTTCAGGGATGTAAAATTTTCTTGGTAGAGGTCATTAATGTCTTTGGTCTAGTTTATTATTACATGTTTTATTTTGTGAGGCTATTGTGAGTGAGAGGGTTTACACAAATTCTTTCTCTAATTGCTTGTTTTTGTTTCATACAAATGGTACTGATTTTGTAGACTGATTTTTTTTAACCTGCTGCTTTGTTGAATCTATTGATCATTTCTAAAAGTTTTCTGGTGGAATTTCTGGGATCTGCAAATACATATAATTTTACCTCTTTTCTATTTGCTGCTATTTAACTTCCTTCTCCTGTCTTATTGCTCTAGCAAGAGTTTCCAGCAATAAATTGAAAAGAAATAGAGATAATGTGCTTCCTTATTTTAAAGGAATGGGAATTCTTCCAGTTTTTCTTCATTTAGAACTATGTTAGCTGTTGATTTGTTGTATATAGCTTTTTACATTGAGGTATAATTTCTCCAGGTCCATTCTTTCCGGAACTTGTGAAATAAATGATTGTTGAAATTTTATAAGCATCGATTTGTGCATTTATTTAGACCATCACCTGTTTTTTTCTGTCTTACGTCCATTTATATTGTTTATGACCTTTATTGATTTATGTATACTGAACCAACCCAGCAGCTCCAGAACACAGCAAATTTGATCTTTCTGTATATGTCTTTATGTAAGTTCTGAGTAACTCATTGAGAAATTTTGCATCTATGGTCATTAAGTATATAGACCTACAGTGTTCTTTTTTGTTGGGCCTTCACTTGGGTTTGGTATTAGAGTAATATACACTTCACAGAAGGAGTTGTGAGTTCTACCTGTTCCGATCTTCTTGAATAATTTAACTACTCTTGGCTGTAGATCTGCTGTGAATACTTTAGAAAATACTTCCCTAAGTCCATTTTATCCTTCAGGAGATTTTGTATTATTGTTTCAATTTCTTTATTTGTTATGGGTGTGTTTAAATTGGTGATATTTTCTTGTTTAAGTTTTGGTGGTTTCCATGGATTTATACATTGTTAATTTCTTTTAGTTTTTAAAATTTAGTATAGTTTTTAACAAATATTCCCTTATACTGTTCTGTATCTGGGTATCTCTTGTGATGTTTTCCCTTTCAACTTTGACTTTCTTGATTTGGATTTGATTTCCGTTTTTTTTTTTTTGCTCAACTGGACTGACTGTCTATATTTTCAAAGACTCATCGATGCTTTGTATTTTTTTCTTTTTTATTGTTATTAAACTTTTTCCATACATTGTACATCATTTCTCAATAGATTTCAGTCACTTCCCTTTCCATCCCCCCTCCCCCACCTCCTCACCCCCCCACCACAGCTGAGTTCCTGTACTCTGCCATACATATCTTGCATCTTTTTCTGAGTCTTCCAGAGTTTTTTTTCAAAGCAGAAGCTTATTGTTTTTGGGAGAACTTCACTGTTTCAGTCTTTTTTTTCCAGTTGTACTATTTTCTTGTTTCCATTTCATTAATTTCTGTTCTAATTTTTGTCATTTACTCTTCCATGTGTGGGTTTGGTTTGTTCTTGAGTTTCTTGAGTATTGAGTTGTACTGTTAAACCACGTATATGTACTCTCAACTGATTTCTTAATATAGGCACTTCGAGTTATAAACTTCACTCTAAGGACTCCTTTAAAAGTATCAGAGTTGGGGTTGTTTTATATTATTAGTTTCCCTTAGGTCCAGAAATAATTTTATGTCTTTCTTATTTTCTTCTTTGACCCATTCATCATTCAGGAGTAAGTTGTTTAATCTGTATGAGTTTATGTAGTTACTAGAGCTTCTTTGCTGTTGATTTTAAGCTTTATTGTGATGCTCTCTGATGGAATACACATCATTATTTCAATTGTTTGTTTTCATTGAGGTTTTTTTTTTTTTTGCCCTAGTAAGTGGTCAGTTTCCATGGGTTGATGAATAGAAAGTGTATTCTTTGGTGTTTGAGTAGAACATTCGGTAGATATCTGTTAAGATCTATTTGATGTATGATATCATTTAATTCAGATGTCTCTCCATTTATTCTTAGTTCACCTGAACTAAGTTCTTAGTTCAAGTGAACTAAGAATAAATGGAGAGACATCTGAATGGAAATAGTGGGGTATTGAATCCACCTACTATTACTTAGTTGGGGTTAATCTGTCTCATAAAGTCCTGTAGTAATGTTTTTATGAAATTGGGTACACTGGAATTTCGTGCATATATGTTCCTGATTTTAATATCTTCTTTGTGAATTGTTCCTTTGGTGAAGAATCGATTGACCTTTTATCTCTACCTATTAATTTTAATTTCAAGTCTATTTTTTTCAGACATTAGAATTGTAGCACTTGTTAGCTTCTTAGTGTCATTTGCTTGTAACATTTTTTCCATTCTTTCATCCTAAGGTAGTGCCTATCCTTGAAGGTAAAATGAACTTCATAGAGACAACAAATAGATGAATTTTGTTGTTCAATCCATTCAACTAGCCTGTGTTTTTTGACTGAGGATTTGAGGACATTAATATTGTAATGTTATTATTGAAAGATCTATATTGGTTATTGTTATTATAATTTCTATTCATGTCCTTGATCCTATTTTGCATTTCCATAATCTTATACCTTTATTCGTTTTCTTTTTGTTGCTTCCTGGGTATAGTCATTTCTTTCTTCTATGTGTTCACTCTGCTTTGAGTATTCTCTGTAGTTCTGTTTCTGTGGACATGAATTCTTTTGGCTTATTCTTGTCATAGGAGATTTTTGGTTCACTTTTGATTATGATATACAGTTTTGGAAGATAAAGTATTATGGGTTGGCATCTATGATTATTTAGAATTGGGAATACTTTGATCCAGGCTTTTGTAGTTTGCATTGGAAACTCAGCTGGAATTATTATGGGTTTTCATTTATATGAGCCTTGTTTTTCTCTTACACCTTTCTGTGTTCTGTCTGCTTTATTTATTTATTTTACTATGACATGTTGTGGGGAGTTTCTTTTCTGTTCCTATCTATTTAATGTTCTGTGTGCTTTTTATACCTTTATGGGTATGTATTTTCTTAATTTAGAGACATTTTCTTCTATTATCTTGTTGAAGTTCCTATCAATGCCATTAACCTGGATTTCTTCTCCTTCCTCTATGCCTATGATGCACAGATTTGGTCTTTTGTGTGTTTCAAAGTTCCTGCATATTCTAGTCTTGTGGTGTTTTGTTTTTTCATATTCTTTGCCCTAGATGTCCAATACTTTGTCTTTATTATCCCATCATACATTTCATTCATTCTGTTGGTGAAGCTTTCTCCCACCATTTCAAATTGGCTATGTCAGTGTTTTAATTCCTTCTCTACTGCAACTTGCACCTTGTTCAGTATTTCTCTTTCATGGACTAACTCGTTAAACTCTGAATTGCCTTTGTGATTTCATTAGTCTATTTGTATATTCTTGAGCTTCAGTCAGAAGTTTATCCCTATCTTGAGTTGTTTGCTTTTGTGTTATTGAAATTCATTGAATTCTTTGATCATCTTTGTGATTGTTCTTTTAAAATTCTGTGTCCTGTGTTTCCTGTAGGGCATTCTCAGTATTGAATTCATTGTGGTTTGAGCATGAGGATTTCTTTTGGTGATTATGGTTCTGGTATGAAACTCAAGAATGCCTTTTTTGAGATGAAGTTTGATTATGTTTGTATTATTGATGTACCTTATTTGTTTTCCCCAGAGGCTGAGTCAGGCACTCTCATGCAGTCTCAAAAGGACAGTTCCAAGGCCCAAGGAGAGGGGTTCATCTGGCATCTTCTGACCAAAACAGCCATAGGTACCTTCACTGGTTACAAATATTGCTCTCAGCTGAAAGATATAACCAGCCTGTTATGTACCTCTCAGTCTCTTATATTTGAAACGAATATTACCAAGTCATACCTATGAAAGAGATTTAATATTATGTTCAGAACAAAGCTTTGCATTTAGGAAATGCCAGCTATATGTCACAAAATTACAGTGAATAACCACATCATAACCTCATTAATTTTTCTTGCAATCCTTTCCTAAATTAAATATTTATTGCTCTTACTGGAGAGGTAAATTATTTATAGCTTCAAAAATTCGAATCACTTTCTCAGAACCCCGGAGATTTTAATTAGATAAATCAAACTGATATTCTTACAAGTTTTAGTCAAGAATTCAACTTTTAGACCAAACAAAATTCTTACATCTGGGATAGTAATATATCCATAATGTTTATTACAAGTAATATTATTAATGATAATGAAATATACAACTTATTAAAATTCTCCCTGCATATAAAGGCATTTTAATCTTCAGAATAGCATATGAATAATACTATTAATATATACAATGAGTCTTTGTGAGTTAGCTTTCACAAGGAAAGAAATGTCAACTCAGGAAATAAAAAAGGACTGCATCATAAAGCCATATTTATTTGTAAATACATATTTAGCAGTATTGTAGAACTAGTAGTAGAGAAAAGATTTTCAATGACTACATGAAATATTTTTCAATATTATAGAATAATAATACCAAAACAAAACTGAGCTTATTGACACGAAAAATAAGACAGAATTCCAACAAATGATGGGATGCAAAGAAAAGAGAGATTTTGGCTAAAATTAATAGACACTTAAAATTGTCTCAACATTCAACACTGAAATGAGCTAATGCTTGAATAGGTGAAAAGGTGGTAGGAAGCAATCATGGAGAATAAACGAGGTCTATTCAAAGATGGAATAGGGAAGTGATGACTACCTGAGATCTACTTTTATTTTTTCTGAATATCTGCTTGCTTGTCAAGGAGAAAAGCCTCCTGCATGGAAGAGGAGAACCACACAGAAGTGTCACAGTTCCTCCTGCTGGGCCTCTCAGATGATCCTCAGCTACAGCCCCTCCTCTTCTGGATGTTCTTGTCCATGTATCTTGTCACAGTGCATGGGAACCTGCTCATCATACTGGCTACCAGCTTGGACTCCCACCTCCACACCCCTATGTACTTCTTCCTCTCCAACCTGTCCTTTGTGGACATCTGTTTCACCTCTACCACTGTCCCAAAGATGCTGGTGAATATCCAGGCACAGAGCAAAGACATCTCCTACTTAGAATGTCTCACACAGGCATACTTTTTTATGGTTTTGGCAGGAATGGATAATCTCCTACTGGCAGTGATGGCCTTTGACCGCTTTGTGGCCATCTGTCACCCTCTAAACTACACAGTCATCATGAATTCTCAGGTCTGTGGTCTCCTAGTGCTTATTTCATGGATAATCGTCTTGTTAGTTTCCCTGCTTCATGTTCTACTGTTGAAACGACTGACCTTTTCCATAGGTACTGAAATCCCCCATTTCTTCTGTGAACTAACTCAGATTCTCAAGATGGCCAGCTCTGATACTTTCATAAATAACGTGTTTGTTTATGTGGCTACTGCCGTGCTGGGTGTGTTTCCTGCCAGTGGAATCCTCTTCTCCTATTCTCAGATTGTCTCTTCCTTAATGAAGATGTCCTCCACTGTTAACAAACATAAAGCCTTTTCCACCTGTGGGTCTCACCTCTGTGTGGTCTGCCTGTTCTATGGAACCACACTAGGTGTTTACCTCAGTTCTGCTGTGATGCATTCTTCCCAGGGAAGCACCATTGCCTCTGTGATGTACACAGTGGTCACCCCCATGCTAAACCCCTTCATCTACAGCCTGAGGAACAAAGATATGAAGGGAGCTCTCGGGAAACTCCTCATATCAGTCTCTCGTCCTAGTAAACATTGCAACTCTTAAGACAAATGCTGTGGATCTGGATATCCTATTCATCTCCTCTATGATAGCTACACTTCACTTTATTTTCACAGAGCATCACTGTCTCCATTTATGTATTTTTGCTTGCATTTATTTCTGCTATTCCACTTAAATAGCCATTTCTTTTAAATTTTTCTTTTCTTTAGATGGTCCTCAATGTTGTTTTCTTGGTAAAAACTTATAAGGCATATTTTAGGAGTTTTAGTTTGCTATTCCAACCACTCATAGGGGTAAAGACTTCACATACACCCTCACCCTCCATGCTGTAATTTTATCTGGCTTGATATTGTACATGTCTTGGGCATACTGGCAAAATTGCTGTGAAGTCAGATGTGTAACTGTCCTGTTGTGTTCAGAAAACACTTTTATTATAGTCATTCACTGCCTCTTTCTCTTACAACATTTCTCTAACACACACACAGACACACAAACAGACACACACAGACACACACAGACACACACACATAGACATACACACACACACATACACACACACTGATGCTTGAGCTTTCTAGGGAAGGGTATAATATAAATATCCCATTTATGGTTGAGCACTCTGCAGTCTCTTCTTCTCTGCACACTGACAAGTTTTGAGTGTTAATTGCTAGCAAAAAGAAGCTTCTCCAATAAGAACAGCAAGATACACTAATCTGTGAATCTGTGAATGACTCATTAGGAGTCAGCTTTATACTAGGCTCATTTAGCAGAATACTAGAAGTTGATTCTTCCTTAGAGTTTATGACCTGTGTATCCCCAGGATTGGGCCTTGATAATGGTACTAGGTATGGGTCCCATCTTGTGGAATAGAAACTGTTTTGTTACTCCCATGATATTTGTGCCACTATTGCACTAGTTACAGTGTCATGTCAGGCCAGTCTTTGTTATAGTTCACAGGGTTCACAGCTTGGTAAGATTGATGACTACTTTTCTGCTCCCAGAACGCATTCCAAAACAATGAAAATTAGACATTAGGAATGAAACTTCTAGATCAGTACCAGCTTGATTTTCCCATGTTCTACAAGTATGTGGTGTCTTCATTTTTTGTGTATTTTATAGTTTTTGATTTGTGTATTTATACAATAAATCTTGATCATATGAATTTACATCAATAGTGTCTTTTCATTATTATGTGTTTTGCCATATCTTCCTTTTGAGAAATTTCTACTCATGTATGAAAAGAAATGATTCCCTGAATACTGGCCAAAGTAATGCCATTTTGTGGCAAGCCACCATATAGTTTTTCTGTGTGCTGACACTATGTGCCAGATTTCAGTCAGACACATGATTTGAGAGTTTTTGTAGTGATATTTGAATTTTATAAGAGAAAAGATGCTGTGCACTTAAAGACATACTTCATCTCCAGGTCTGGTTGACATCCACCCTCTGATGGGTGCTGCATAAGTCTAAATCTCTATAAAGTAGGTTTTTGTGCAGTAGAGAGATGTGAATTGATCCCAATTTGGAGCCAGATACTTCTTTTTATGTTATTCCTGGAATTTCACAGACCATTATATTTTGCCCATATTAATAAATTTATTTGTTCTTTTATTGTTGAAATGCTAGAATTCCATATATTCAGTTTTTTTTCTTGTTAGGTGAATACTTAAAATCATAGTCCAAGATGAACTCAAATCTTGTGCACAAGAACTTCCATCACTGTAAGTTTGGAGTCTATTCCACTCCTCTTTCTTTTAAAGCTTACTCTCTCTCTATTTGTAGTCTGATAATTCCTTACCTTTCATCAATTAAGGTAAAATTTTGATCACTGTGATATCACCTTCAAGACAAGTATCCATGACCTTTCAGATCAAGAACCCATCTTTCTCTGATTCCATTTCTCAGAGTCATCATACTAAATTCTCAGAATATAAAATTTATTAGTCCTTAAATAAAATCCATTTGTTGGATTATAGCTGTAGTCCATGGGTATCAAAATGGTCAATGTAAATGAAATGTAATATCACCTTTTGAAACCTGAATTGATGTGGGTAGAGTAGAGGGAATTGCAATAATTTCTATGGCTAACTCATTTCTGTAAACACTCTAGAAACATGGGGAATCTGCTATAAACATCTAAGATAGATGTGATTCCATTGCCCCTATTCCATTTTATATGAACACTAAAAGTGTTCTGATTAAAATTAAGCTCATTTTGATCACTCACTCTCCAGAATAAGCCCCAAGATAAATGTAAACAATCATGTTTACTATTGCATTTGTGTTTGATATTTTATCTAGTATGTATAAGGCTGAATCATCTTGTTTCTTCAGGAAGAACCTTGCTACAATATTTAAATTTTTACCATTAATCTTTCTCCTGTCTTTCCTCAAAGGACCATGTGAATGTAATAGACCAGTGCGATATCTTCTTTGTGGGGAGAGACAGGTATCAGAAATGTGAATTCTTTCTGCAGCCCTACATCGGGAAAATATTGGGAACATTGTGGGCCCTGTTAAATATAAGCCCTTAACTGGCATCAATTCATGGAACATTCTGCTACTCCAAAGTAGGAACTTCTGGAGGTCAAGTGATAAATGCAGTTTTAACTAAATTCCAACTCCTTCTGGGTCTAGTGGGTCTTATACTCATTCTATGGTTATTTCCATAGTTGCAGAATACATAATTGAGGTATATGCTTAGTAGTTAAAAGAATCTCCAAATGATTTCCTCGGTGTGTGTATTACAAGGTCAAATGGATTCCTACTGAGCTGCCTATACCAAATATAATAAAGAACCAAGGACCATCACATTTGTGAAGATATTATAGGGATTAGTGCCAGGTTCAAGGACTTAAAAGATGCAGGGGTGGTTGTTCCCAACACATCCTCCTTTCTCTCCCCTCTTTGGCCTATTCAGAGGATACAGGGATCATGGAGAATGACAACTGATTATTGCAAGCTTCAATAAGTAATGGCCATAATTGCAGCTATGCTACCAGATGTGATTTTCCTGCATGGTCACATTAATATAATTCTTCTCACAAATGATTGTTTTCAAGATCTCATCCGAAGTTGAACCTAAAACAGTTTGCTACCAAAGGGCAAAGCCATAAATACATCTTTACTCTTCTTCTTCATGGGCTTATTAATACTTCAGCTGTGTCATAACTTAATTCACAAGGGTCTTGATACCTGTCTCTCCCCACAAAGAAGATATCGCAGTGGTCCATTACATTCATGTCATTATGCTTACTGGATAAAATGAGCAAAAATAAAAAACACTGGATGGAGCAAATCATATGTGCATCAGAGAATCGGAAATAAATCCAATAAAAATCCAAGTCTTTTGCTTCAGTAAAATATCTACCCCCGTGACATGGGCATTTAGAGTTATTCCTTTTATAGTGAAAGATAAATTCTTCCACTTGTCCTCTTCTACCACCATAAAGAGGTCCAACCCTTACTAATAATGTGGATTTTGGAGGTAGCACACTCTGAGCTTGAGTGTTTTATTCTAACACAACTACCAAGTAACTTTAAAAGCTGCTAATTTTCAGTGGGCCCCAGAACATAATAAAGCTGTCTAGTAAGCTTTTGTACAGATTTTTCTGCCACTTGGGCCATATGATCCTCTTGGTTGGTGTTTGAGGAATCAGTGGCAGAAAGCGATGTTGTTTGGACACTTTGGCAGGCCACCATAGGTGATCGTACTATATTCCTTTGGGAATTTGAAACAAGGTCCTAGCATTCATTATCTGAAAACAGCTATCTCTCCACTTGAGAGATGATTCTTAGTTTGTTATTTTGCCTTAATGGGAACTGAGTATTTGACAATAGACCATCAAGTGTCTGTAAACTGAGCTACCCATTATGATCTAAGTGTTATCTAAATCATTAATTCATAAAATATGGTTGGACATATACTTAAGCAACCCACCATCAAATTAATGAGGAATATACATGATTGGGGCTGAACAAGTAAATCCTGAAGGCATCAATAAATTATGTAAAAAGTTCCTCTAAAAGCCTGATTCCTACTCTCCCTACAATGCCTTCTGGCTGCCATCATGTGCCTATGGCCTCATGTCAACATATATCGTCTAATTATCTGACTTGCTAAAATTCTAGAACCTGTTGCACACTGCACAAGCATGTCACAGCTACAGCAGAATGATTCAACTGGTGAAGATTATCATTGCAACCTGATGTGAGAAAACACAGGAGTCTGGAAGTCATATTTTTGGAGTTAGCAGTACAAGGACAATTTGTCCAATTACATACACCCCAATACATACATATTGTGTACATAAAGTCTGGCAGGTGTGGTTAAATGTAGTGTTATACCAAGATGGCAACAAAGTACGATTAAGGCAAAGACAACAGACAAACCCAGAGGCTTGTGACACATTTTTCCTGTGTGTCAATGCTATACTGTACAATATTTTACTAAACAAGATGAGTCGCACCTGGCCTCATCAAGTTCCTCTTGAGAGGACCAGGAAGAGATGGATCCCCAAACACAGAAGTTTTCTGCAGCCCATTTTGTGTCAAATGCACCACATATTGGAATCCAGACCTTTAGAGACAATAAGTTAGCAGGAGAATTGTGACAACAGCTTTGTAAGTTATATCTGGAGTTCCTTTCCTTATCTTAGCACATGTATTAACCCCAGCACCTCTTCATTCTAATGTGACCTTAATGACACTGAAGTCAGTATTATTTCTGGCTGATTTATCAGAGACAATCTCCCAACCATCCTTTGCTTTACTGAAGATCTCTTTTCCATATTTGTACCAAAAAGAACCTTAAAGGATAGAAAAACTTCACTTGATATTACCTGCTTCTATAGAGATGCAGGCCAATCCCTTACTCCACAGCTTAACATACCCTGCTTCTATAGAGACACAGGACTATCCCTTACTCCACACCTTAACACTCCCTGCTTCTATAGAGACACAGGCCTATCCCTTACTCTACACCTTAACATCCCCAGGTAGCCAAAAATCACTGCTTATACCAGACTGGCACTGGAAGTGGGGTCTAACCTTGCAGTTCCTTTACTTGATGGTGTCGAATTGCATTGGTCCCATCTTCTGATAAGATTTCAAACTTAAAATATACAAAGCTCTAGAAAACCTGTCCATGGTGTGTCTAGAATGCCTAATAGTCTACCTTTTTTGTTTTTCTAATATTGTTTAAACAGCATATTTTTACTCCGTTATTGCTTGTCCTTTCAGATTATAAGGTAGACCTACCTGTTTTATGAACTATACCAAAGGAAGCAAAAGAGTTGCAAGAGGAGGGTATGATAAGCAGTTGCATTACCAGTTTTAATCTTTTTTTGGTATACCTAAAATAGCAAATGCCTATGACAAATGATAAAATCACAAGCATTATTATTTTATTATTACTTTTTGTTTCCTGGTCTTTTGGGAAACAGGGCTTCTTTGTATCCCTAGCTGTCCTGGGATAAACTATGTAGATCAGGCTGGTCTTGAACTCGAAGAGATCCTTCTGCCTCTACCTGCCAAGTGGTAGGATTAAAGGCATGCACCATTATGTCTGGCTATTATTATTATTATTATTATTATCATTATTACATTGAAAGTGTTTTGTTCAGGAGGCTGAAGAGTAAGTATGCATGATAAATGAACATATCTAAGACATTTAAATTTAGGAACAATGGTTACATCTATTTTGGATAACATTTGAGGAGAACCACCTCACAGGTTAATGCCTAGATGTAAAGGAGATGGAGTATAGTTATAACATTGATCACAAACAAAGAAAATCTACTGTACTAGAAACAGTGGGATGTGGAACTGCCTCTGTAAAAACTGAGTAGGGACATGGGTTAAAGAATGTCATCGATGGGCTTTAGAGGGAACTTGAACAGGTGCCACCAAAGAATCAGCTTGTTGGCTTCTTGTAGACAATAACCCAGGTAAAGATGAATCTATTCAGATGTGGGAGATATAGGATTACATTTTGAATCTGTGATAAAAGCTGTAAATCTGGTTTCATGTCATGAAGTGCCAGGCCAGTTGCTTCTCTTAGGATTCCTTGGGGAAGGTTCATGCTAAATTTTCTCCTCAGTAAATTGCAATGTACATTGCAGCACTATGAAAACTAGCCAGCTGAAGTGAAACTTTGAAGTTGGCACAAGGTTGATTTCTCCTTGTTTGCACTATGATTCATGTAGGTAGTGTCTTCGGCAATAGGGCCTTACTATGATGTTCTGGTGGGTAACTGAGAACAGAGGCAATGACCAGTATTGTTTGAAAGTCTATGGGACCCCTAATCAATAGCTTCAAAAGAAGAAGTCCACTCCTAGCACAGAGATTTTACTTTGCAATCCTAATAATGGGGCAGTGTTCTCTCAACATAAGGTAACATATATATATTACCTTATAGATTTCCATATGGCTTTTTCTAAAGCCCTTGTGTTGTTTATCACTCCACATACCCCCTTCTTTGCCCTACCCTCCCATTCTACACCCCATTTAACTCTTCCTTCTCCATTCTTCCCCTTCCCCTCTTTACAGCATTTCATTCTACTTCGTCTCCAAGGAAGCCTCTCCTATTTGCTCATGGAATTTTATTACTGTGTGACCTCATTGGATTTTGAAATTGAAACATTCATATCTAACATTTAAAAGCTAGTGCCTAGCTATGAGAGAGAACATGTACGTTTTTCTTTCTGGGTTGGGATTATAGTTATCTAAGGGTATTTATGTCTGGTTCCATCTTGAATTTCATGTAGAAACACATTAAAAAACCCCAGAATATCCAAAACAATCCCAAACAATAAAAGAATTATGAGAAGCATTACAATCACTGAACTGGACTTAGACTACAGAAATATAGTAATAAAAGGCACTACAATGAAAGCAGACTCATGAATAAATGGAGAACAATTGTGGACTAAGATTTCAATCCTCACATTTACAGCCACCTGTTTTTTTGAGAAAGGAGCCACAAATACACACTGCAAGAGACTGCATTTTCAACAAATGTTCGGGGTCAAACTTGATAGCAACTTGTAGGAGAATGAAAATATATGGATATCTCTCAATATGCACAAACTCAAGTCTAAATGCATCAACAAAAGTCTTGAGGTCTTGATTCAGACAGAGGAGAAAATGCACAATGCACTATAGGTTATAGGCACAGCAAAGGAATTTCTGAATAGTACTGCTATAGAACAGTCAATAAGTCTATCAACTGACAAATGGGAGCTCAGTTATAGATTCACTGCTATCCCAATCAAAATATTCACGACATTTTTCAAAGTAACAGGAAATATACGCTAAAATTATTTTTTCTCATATGTTCTATGTTCCTTTTATTCATAACTTTAATTTTATAGGACAGAGAATGTCCAAGATAATCACTAACATATGACTGGGCTATTTCTTGACATACTTTCCATGTGAGTAAATGCTTTTGGACATCTTGAGTGTCATGAAAAGCCATGTATTTTAGGACTCTGTTGGCTATACTCCCCACTGAATATTTGTACCTTCCTGAACTGGAATGTGTGATTACTTCTCTGGTATTCTCTTTCCCTATTTAAAAACAGGGATAATTACTCTGTGGGTCTTGGCAGAGAGTCAGTAATAGCAAATGTACAAATTTTCCTTAAGATTTTTTTCCATTTCATGTAATAAACTGTTTTATTTTATTATTCATACATGTGTATAATGTACTTTGATCATATTCTCTATCACCATTTTAAATTTCATTAGTACTGCGAGGGTGTCAGTACCGCAATCGAACAGGCTAAAGAGGGCATATGCTGGGTTTCTCCAGTAACATCCTGGCAGCCACGTCGGAGGATGCAAATATGTTTATTCAATGCAACAGGCAATGTATATAGGTTTAGGTTGGGCAGTCACTTCATCATGGAACATCACCTCCCAGTGGCCAATCTTAAACCACTACACTATCACATGTCATCCCAGTTGGTGGGGTGTACCCAGATAGGGATCTGCAGAAAAACAAGTCGGCTTATGGCGCCAAACGAGCATTCTAGCATTTTGTGGCAGGTTTTGCCCTGTAGTATAGCATTGCTTAATGTCCTAAGCAGATTGGCCTGCACCTGCGCAATATATACCTGAATCCAAGACTTCTGTTCCACATGGAACCACAAAAGACAGGGTAGCAAAACCAATCCTGAGCATCACCATTCTTAATTTCAAGGCTTATTATAGGGCCATAGTAACAAAAACAGCCTATGACTGAGGCAAATTGGACTTGTAGTTTGATAGAAAATAATAGAACATGCAGCTATAAACCCATGATGCTACAGGGGCATAAGAGTTTTCCTTAAGCTTGAACCACATATTCATCTTGCACCATGGCCAGCAAGATTCCTAGTCAACTTCTGCTTTGGAAGGAGATAAAAATACTCAGTCCATGGAAAACTCTGGCCTTGCAGACTATGGTCCATGGAGATTTCAGGCCATGGAAAAATCAGGCCTTACAGAACTCACCCTTTGATAAATCAGTCCATGGAAAATCCAGTCCATTGAGAACTCAGTTCATAGAGAACTCACACCATGTAGAAATAAGTCATGGAATATGCTAAAATTCTTATGGAAACACAAAAGATCCTGGACACTCAAAGCAATCCAAAGTAAAATAATAATTCTGGAAGGATCATCATACCATATTTCAAGATATATTACAGAGATATAGCAATAAAAACAGCATGATCCTGGCATAGAAACAGACATGTAAGAACAAAACAGAAAATAATTTAAATGAGAAAAATAAGGAATTTTTTTCCTCTACAATAGGATGCAAAATCAATAATCCATTAAATCCTTAAAAATTCTTCAAGAAAAAAAGAGGGGTAAACTCTGAGATTTATTCCTCATAGAACTTACAATGTCCCTAGGCATCTCCTATAAACATTTGGAAAAACACAATTTCCACTTGAAGGAAATAAGTGAATTTTCTCTTTAGGTACATATACAGACATGAAAATATCACATGTTTTTTTCTCTCTGCCAAATTTTCTGTGCTTTAAGGGAGTGGAAATCATTTGAGTCCCAGAAGATAATAGTCCAATTTATTTAATAAGGAGCTCTGGGGATTTGACTATTCTGGCATTTAAGATGTTATAAATTTTAAACCCATTCTTGTTGCTCCTCATCTTCCATTACACAAAACAGCCTACATGTAAAGCAATGACACCTTCCTAGGAACATACTGTTAAGAAATAGTAGACATCTTAGAGAGTCTGGGTGTTCTAGCGAAGAAAGTTGCATCAGAAAATAAAATATAAAGTGAGTACTGGGGGTTTGTCTAGAATAATGAGACTGTGCAGAATCACTCAGTATGACAAGGTGATGACTCTGTACTTTGGAGGTGTCAGAGATTCCACTGTTTAAGTGTGATTCTGCTTATTTCTCTTACTCTTGGGAAATTTGGAACTTGTTTTCAGCATAGCCTACAACTCTCCTTCAGTATTTCCTACAAGCTGTGGTGTCCTGACAGATTTTTAATATCTACATTTTTATTCATTAAGTACTCATCAAATTATATTATTGACAAGATATTGTCTATTTTGTTGCGTTTCTCTGTGATATTACCCAAGTATTTCACTGGCTTATTTGAATTATCCATCATTACTTCTATACAGTTGGAGTTATTGCTTCACCATCATAACCAAAGTGACATTCACTAATATAATTATCTCTGAAGCTCAACAATTTATGAATTTTCTTTTATTTTTCACATTAACAATTTCATTTGATGGTTCACAAAATACATATGATTGAGGTTGGAAGAGACTGAATTAGCATGTTAATGAGTTCAAAACACAGTGTAATGTTTAAATAACCTGTTGGCTGATTTGAAATTATTATTTGGACAATTGGATTAGTAAGTTATTCTTTTTTAAATATATATATATATATATATATATATAATCAAATCTAGTCCCATGTCCCCCCCATCCCCCCACCCCACCAGAGCTCATGCATTCTGCCAAACATGCTTTCATATCTTTCTAGTACGTTATTCTTTTTATTCATTTTATTTTGTGTATATGCATGTGTGCCTGAGTGCATATATTTGCACACATCGCATGCAAGATTCCAAAGAGAGCAAAAGACACCATGGAACTGTAGTTAGTGTAGGCAGCTGTGACCTACCATATGGGTTCTGCAAACTGATTCAGAGTTTTCTATAAGAAGAGTAAGCATTCAGTCAGGTGCAGTGCCACAAGCCATTAATACCAACACTCAAGAGACAGAGGCAGGAGGATCTCTGTGTGTTCAAGGCCAGCCTGGTCTAGATAGCAAGTTGCAGGCCAGCTGTGGCTACAGGGAGACCCTATCTCAAAGGAACAGATAAAAAAGAATAGCATTCTTAACTGCTAAGTCATCAGTCCAAGCAATTGGAAGTTATTCTTGTGCTGCTTTCTTTTGTTTTGTATTTCTTGTGAACATGCTGAGCCTTAGCACCAAATGAAATGTATACTTTTTCATTTTGTAATTGTGGCTTGATTTATATTTATTGACTTGTTGCTTTGATGAATTCTGTGAGTCAACATCTTTCTGTAAATAAGTGTTCTATGCCAGGAATTGCAATCGTTGTTCGTGTAATTAAATGTGGCAGGAATATGTTTTGTTTAAATATACTATTCATTTTTGTGTCTACACTTACAGATGTTATATGGTTAAATTCTCCTTTTGTTACATAAATAATACATGGATCAACATCTTTAGTATAGCTCACATTTGTTTATGTTTAGCTCTTATAATATGACAGGACCCATGAAAGTATTGAAAAGCAGAACTGATAGGGGGCAAAAATGCTACAGGCTCAGACCTACAGATAAACAAGTGAAAGAGACATAGGAGAACATGGAGAGATTTTCCTGCACACTGTCCTCCCTGACTACCACTATGTGCTTTCCACCATTAACCTCTTTATACCCATTGGCAGCTTCTCACTACTGGGTGATAGAGTTGGCCTTCTTTAAGGGAGTGATTCTAGATAGGAAGAAATTATTCTAATGGAAGAAATGACAATGGGGAATATCTGGGCAAACAAACTTGATTCGATGGACCTTAACACAGATTCCATGAAATCTGGTGGGATTAATATGAGGGGGGCAAATGGGAAAGAAACTAAAATCATAGACATTCTCCCTTACCTGTACTCATCCCCCATACCCTGTCCACCAGACTTCATCCATTCTGTCACATATGTGTTAAGGTCGAGCTAGTCAAGTTGGTGTACAAAGATATCCATCAGTGTGATTTCATACACTGGAGCCTCTTCAGCCTATCTAACATCACTCTCCTAAAGAAGAGCAGCTCTTCACTCCCTCACCCAGCAGTGAACAGCTGCTAATACTTCGTCAGCTAAGGTTGGGGCCTCTTGCCCATTTCTCCATCTCTATGATGGCTTTTGTCTGAGTGTGTATGGTCTTTGCATTGCTATATGTTCATATGCACATGTTCCCAGCATGGTGTAAGACTGTTTCCTTATGTTTATGCCCCACACCTGGCTCACAGTTTTTCTTCCCCCACTTCTCTAATAGTCCTTGAGCCATGGTGGGAGTCATATCCAGAGACACTTTCTCTCTATAATTTGTACACGTGTGGCCTTCTGTGTACATTGTTTTCTGTTGCCTGAAGAAACTTTGATGATGAGACTAGAGAGGTACATTAGTATTCTCTCAGCACATTGTTCCAAAAACTCAAAAGGAGGTTTCTTCTCTCTGGCACTGTGTCCTCTTGTTATATACCCTTCAGCGACTACATGCACTCCTGCAGATATTAGATGTGTAATTTCAGGAGGTTATTTAACTAGTAAATTTCTTTCTGTTTTTGCAAATCCCGTACTCTTTCCTTATCTCTCCTTTTCCCCTCCCTTTTTAACACCCTCCTCCTGCTCCACTACTTCAGTTAAAGAACTCCCTCTTTTCCCATTTTCCCCTTGATAATATGTGTTTCCTGTTATGCCCCCTCTCTTGAACATTTCTGCGCCATCCATCGGCGTGAATCATTGGAGACAGACTGGGAATGAATCACTCATCTAACTTATTCTTTGTATTTTTTTAATGGTACCATTTCCTTTTAACTTTTACAATTCTTAATGCTATTAGCAATTGTATGCAATTACTAATGCTACTAACAACAATAGCCTAGAGACCAAGAATATTTATACCAGTAATGAGCCAATCAGCAGACAGATAAGATTTGTCTATAGATACAATTTCTTATGTAATATATTCTGTGTTTATAGATACCATTCCCCATGTAACACATCCCGCCCATGAGCTTAGCAAAGTATCATGAACAGAACATGATGCATAAGAAACGGCACTCATAAATCATCTTGAAAGTTACTGAAGCATGTGCACTGTGTTCTTCAGCCAGTGCCTTTTGGCCGCAGACCAAACGCCATGGCTACAGACCAAGAGCCATTTCTCTTCAGCTTGTCAATTCAGGCACTCTTTGTCTCCCACATATTTCCGTTCCCTTTCCCCCATGGTTCCTTATATATTCGTCCAATCTCGTCCATTAAGTAATCCCCATTATCTCCATTTCCCCCTTGGTAACATCTGTCTCCTACTATCTCCTTATCTGGGGCTCTTCCTTTCCTTTAATGCTCATTCTTCCTCTGGTTTCTCTCATGGCACAAGGTTACATATTCACATACAAGAATTTGGTGTTAAACTCCCAAATTAAGGGAGAACACATGATTGTTTTCTGACTCTTCTATTGTTTCACTTACAAAAACAGTTGCTAGTTCCATGCATTTACCTGCAAATTTCATGATTCTGTCTTTATTTCACACTAATTAGAACACTATCGTGTAAATGTACCACATTTTCATTATGCATTTGTGCATTAAAGGACCATTAGGTAGTTTCCATCTCATAACACTGTACAAACAATAGCAACAAACTTGTTTGTACAAGTATCTCTACAGTAGGATGAGTTCTTTGGGTGTATGCTAGGGAGTGGTATAATCAAATCATATGGTGTATTTATTTTTAGGTTTCAAACAATTCTCCATCCTGCTTTCCACATTGGCTGCAGGAGTTTGCAATCGCATCAACAGTGAATGAGTGTTCTTTTTTTCTTTATATTGTTGCCAGTATTCAGTATAATTTGTTCTCTTGATCTTAAAGAATCTAACTATGGTAAGATAAAATCTTAAGTTTTTATTCACATTTCCTTAATTACAAGGCTGTCGAACACTTTCTAAGGAGTCTCTTATCTATTTTATCTCTTCTGTTGAGCACATTGTTCAGATACATAGCTCTATTTTAACTCAGGTGTTCATGCTCTTGATTCTTTGTTTTTATGGGTTCTTTATATATTCTGCTTACTAATCTTCTATCAGATGTGTAGCCAATGAAGATTTTGTCCCACTCAGTGGGTTACCTCTTCACTTCCTTGGTTGTTTCTTTTCCTATACAGAAGCTTTTAATTTTAATGATGTTCCACTTCTTGATTGTTGACCATAAGGCCTGAACAACTGATAACTGATTTGAAAAGTCCTTTCCTACATTTATATCTTTTAAGGGATTTTTAAGGGATTCTGATTGGGAATGCATTGATTCTATAACTTGATTTTGGTAAGGTGGTCATTTTCACTATACAGTAAATATACCAATCTGTGTGCACAGTAGGTCTTTCCATCTCCCTGTGTCTCCTTTAATCTCTTTCTTCAAAGATGCAACAATTTCATGGTAGAGATAATTAACATCTTTGGTCAGATTTATTACTACATATTTTATTTTTTGAGTATATTCTGAGTGGGATGATTTCCACAAATTCTGTAATTACTTGTTTTCATTACATACAAATGGTACTGATTTTTGTAGATTCATTTTGGAACCTGCCACTTTTTTGAAAGTATTGATCATTTCTAGAAGATTTCTGATGGAATTTCTGGGATCTCTTTAATATAATTGGCAAATATGTATAATTTTACCTCTTTTTAATTTGCTGCCATTTAACTTCCTTCTCCTAACTTACTGCTCTAGCAAGAGTTTTAAGCAATAAATTGAAAAGAAGTAGAGATAGTGAACATCTTTCTCTGGTTCTTTATTTTAATGGAAATAGGAATTCTTCCACTTTTTCTTCATTTAGAATTATGTTACCTGTTGATTTGTTGTATATAGCTTATATATTGATGTATAATTTTTCCAGTCCAATTCCTTCTAGAACTTATAAAATAAATGGTTATTGAATTTTGTAAACATCCATTTCTGCATTTATTTAGATCTTAATTCCATTTATATTGTTTATGGCATTTATTTATTTATGTATACAGAAACATCCCTGCACCTCCAGAATAAAGCAAATTCAATGTTTCTATATATGTCTTTATGTAAGTTCTGAGTATCTCATTGAGAATTTTTGCATCTATGGTCATTAAGGATATAGTACTATAGTATACTTTTTGGTTGGGCATTTACATGGGCTTGGTATTAGAGTAATATGCACTTCCTAGAAGTAGATGGGAGTGCTCTCTGTTCTTATCTTTTTGAATAACTTAATTAGTATTGGTTGTAGATTTTCTGTGAATGTTTCTGAAAACACTGCCCTGAATCCATCTTCACCAGAGTTTTTTTTTTTTTTTTTTCCATCAGGAAGATTTGTATTATAGTTTCAATTTTCTTACTTGTTATTGGTCTGTTTAAGCTGATGTTATTTTCTTGTTTTTGCTTTGGTGGATTTCGTGGATTTAGAAATTTGTTTCTTTGTTTTAGCTTTTAAAATTTAGTAGACATAGGTTTTTAAATATTCCCTTATAGTGTTCTGTGTCTGGGTATCTCTTGTGATGTTTTCCCTTTCAACTCTGATTTTCTTCATTTTGATTTGCTTCTTTTTTCGTTGTCGTTTTTCGGTTAAGTGGACTAAGTGTTTTTCTATATACTCAAAGATTCATTGATTCTTTGTATTGTTTTCTTTGTTTCCATTTCACTATTTCTGCTCTAATTTTTGTTATTTCATCTTATCTTCTATGTGTGGGTTTGGTTTGTTCTTGCTTTTCTAGAGTCTTGAGTTGTACTGATAAGTCTTGTATAGGTGCTTTCTTTGATTTCTTAAATAGGCACTTACAGCTATAAACTTCACTCTAACAACTGCTTTGAAAGAATCAGAGGTTTTTTTTTTTATTATTAGTTTCCTTTAGGTCAAGAAATATTTTATGTCTTTCTTATTTTCTTCTTTTGACCCATTTGTCATTCAGAGGTATGTTGCTTAATCTTTATGAATTCATGTAGTTATTAGAACTTCTTTTGCTGTTGATTTTAAGCTTTATTGTGATGTTGTCTGATAGAATAGACATCATTATTTCAGTTGTTTATACTTGTTTGGTTTTGTGCATTAGTATGTGGTCAATTTTAAAGAAATTTCCATGGGCTGCTGAGCAGAAACTATTCTTCGGTGTTTGAGTGGAATATTTGGTAGATATTTGTTAATATCCATTTGATGTAGGATATCCTTTAATTCAGATGTCTCTCCATTTATTCTTAGTCCAGGCGATTGGAAATAGTGGGGTATTGAATCCACCTACTTCTATTACTGACTTGAGGTTAATCTGTGTCTTAAAGTCCTGTAGTAATGTTTTTATGAAATTGGGTACACCAGAATTTAGTACATGTATGTTCCTGATTTAAATGCCTTCTTGGTGAATTGCTCCTTTGGTCAAGAATGAATTGACCTTTTATCTCTACCTATTAATTTTAATTTCAAGTCTATTTTTTCAGACATTAGAACTGTAGGATTTGTTAGCTTCTTAGAGCCATTTGCTTGTAATATTTTTCCCATTCTTTCATCCTAAGGTAGTACTTATACTTGAAGGTAAGATGAGCTTCATGGAAACAATAAATAGATAAATTTTGTTGCTCAATCCATTCACTGGCCTGTATTTTTTGACAGGGGATTTGAGGACATTAATTTTTAAAGTTATTTTTGAAATATCTGTATTTGTTACTGTCATTTTAATTTCTTTTTGTGTTCTTGGTCTTATTTTGTGTTTCCATAATATTATACCTTTATTTATTTTCTTCTTGTTGCCTACTGGGTATAGGGTTTTTTCCTATCTGTTCATTGTGCTTTGAGAATTCTCTGTAGTTCTGTTTCTCTAGACATGAATTCTTTCAGCCTGTTCTTGTCATAAGAGATTTTTGTTTCACTTTTGATTATGATAGACAGTTCTGTAGGATAAAGTATTGTGGGTTGGCATCTATGATTATTAGAACTTGGAATACTTTGATGCAGATTTCTGGCTTTTATAGTTCGCATTAGAAACACAGCTGTAATTATGATGGGCTTTTATTTATTTATTATTTATTTATTCATTTTTATTTGTTTACTTTTTAAGGGATTCTACAATATAAGAGCACAGTTGTTTTCAGATCATCTTAACGCTGCTCAGTTTACCATACAATTAGGTAATTGGTGCTAGCATTCACAGATGAGGGGTACCATACATTTTTTGTTTTTCTGGGACTGTGTTACTTCACTCAGCACGGTATCTTCTAGCTCCAGCCATTTACCTGCAAAGCTCATGATGTCATCGTTTTTTACCACTGCATAGAACTCCATTGTGTACATGTACCACATTTTCTCTATCCACTCATCAGTTGAGGGGCACTTGGGTTGGTTCCAGCTCCTTGCTATTGTGAAGAGAGCTGCAATAAACATGGGTGTGCATGTATCTCTGCAGTAAGATGAGTCTTGGGGAACATGTCCAGGAGTGTTATGGCTGGGTCAGGTGGCAAGTTCATTCCAGTATTCCAAGGGTTCTCCACACTGCTTCCATAGTGGCTGTACAAGTTTACACTCCTACCACCAGTGGATGAGTGTTCCTCTTTCCCCACAGCCTCTCCAGCACTTGGTATGATTTATTTTCTTGATGCTAGCCAGTCTTACTGGAGTCAGATAATATGTTAAATTGGTTTTAATTTGCATTTCCTTAATTATTAGTGATGTTGAACACTTTTTTGAGATGTTTCTCAGCCATCTCTAATTCCTCACCTGTGAAGTCTCTGTTCAGCTTTTTGCTCTATCCTTTGAGTGAGTCATTTGTTTTCTTTCTTCTTTGTTTTTTGAGTAGTTTGTATATTCTGGAAATCTGATTTGTCAGATGTATCTGTGGTGAAGGTTTCCTCCCACTCTGTGGATTTTCTCTTTGTTTCTTTGATTGATTCTTTTGCTGTACAGAAGCTTTTGAGTTTAATGAGGTCCCATTTGTCAATTGTCAACCTTAATTCTTGCACAGCTACTCTCCGATTTAGGAAGACTTTTCCTACATTTATGTCTTGTAGTCTGTTGCCAACTTTTACTTCTATCACCTTCAGAGATTTGGGTTTCACATTCAAGTCTTTGATCCATCTGTGGTTGACTTTTGTACAGGGTGAGAGGTAGGGGTTTAATTCCATTCTTTTATAAGTGGTGATCCAGTTTTGCCAAAACCACTTGCTGAAGATGCTGTCTTTCCTCCATTGTGTCTTCTTGGCCCCCTTGTCAAATACGAGGTTGCTGAAATTGTATGTGCTCAAGTTTGGATCTTCAGTTTGGTTCCATTGGTCAACTGGTCTGTTTTTGTGGAAATACCAAGCTTTTTTTTATGACTATAGCCCTGTAGTACAGTTTGAAGTCTGGGATAGAGATTCCCCAATGTTGTCTTTTCACTCAGGGGTGCTTTGGCTATTCTGGGTCTTTTGTTTTTTCCAATCGAAATTAATGACTTATTTTCCAAACCTGTGAAGAAGCTCTTAGAGATTTTAGTTGGGAGTGTATTAAATCTGTACAAGAGTTTGGGTAGAATGGACATTTTTACAATATTAATTTTCCCAATCCATGAGCATGGGAGGTTTTTCCATCTTCTGATGTCTTATTCAATATCCTTCTTCAAGGGTTTAACATTTTTATTGTAGAGATCTTTGGTGTCTTTGGTTAGATTTGTTCCTAGGTATTTTATTGTTTTTGAAGTTACTGTGAGTGGGAAGGTCTCCTTATATTCCTTCTTCAGTTGCTTGTTGTTGGTGTAAAGAAAGGCTACTGAATTTTCTAGGTTAATTTTGTATCCTGCCACTGTACTGAAACTGTTAATCATTTCTATGAGTTTTCTGGTGGAGTTTTTAGCATCCCTTAAGTAAACAATCATATCATCAGCAAAAGGGATAGCTTGACTTCCTCTTTTCCAATTTATACTCCTTTAATTTCCTTTTCTTGCCTTATTGCTCTAACAAGTGTTTCAGGCACTACATTGGAGAAGAGTGGTGACAGGGGTAGCCTGGCCAAGTTCCTAACTTTAAAGGGAATGCTTCAGGGATGATACTGGCTGTGGATTTCCTATATATGGCTTTGATTACACTGGTGAATGATCCCTCCAATCCAATTCCCTCTAGGACTTTAAGCATGAAAGGATGCTGGATTTTGTCAAAGGCTTTTTCTGTGTCAATTGAAATGATCTTGTGGTTTTTGTCTTCAGTTCATTTATATGTTTTATGATATTTATTGATTTTTGTATTTTGAACCATCCCTGCATCTCTGGTATGAATCCAACTTGGTCAAGATGGATCATCTTCCTGATGTGGTTCTGTATGCAGTTTGCAAGTATTTTGTTGAGAATTTTTGTATCTGTGTTCATTAATGAGTTGGGTCCATCGTTCTCCTTTTTGGTTGTATCTTTGCCTGGTTTTGATATTAGAGTGATGTTGGCTTCATAGAAGGAATTTGGGAGAATTCCCTCTGTATCCTTCTAAACAATTTGAGTAATAATGGTTTTATAGAATTGGCTGTGAAAGCATCTGGGCAAGGGCTTTTTTAGTTTGGGAGGTTTCTTATTACATCTTCAATTTCTTCATATATTATGGGTCTGCTTAAGCTGTCGATCTCTTCTTGGTTGAGCTTTGGTGATTCCCAGGATTTCAGATATTCATCCATTTCTCCTAGGTTTTCAAACATAGTAAAGTTTAGGTTTTTGAAGTATTCTCATAAGATTGTCTGGATCTTTGCATTGACTCTTGTGATGTTTCCCCTTTCATCGCAGATTCTATTGATTTGGAGTTGTTCCTTCTTTCTTTTGGTTAACTGAGCTAGAGGTCTGTCTATTTTATTTATTCTCTCCAAGAACCAGCTTATGGATTCATTAATTTTTTGTATCGTTTTTCTTTCTTTCTTTCTTTCTTTCTTTCTTTCTTTCTTTCTTTCTTTCTTTCTTTCTGTTTCATTGACTTCTGCTCTGATTTTTGTTATTTCTTCCTGTCTGTTTCATTTTGGGTACATTTGTTGGTGGCTCTCAAGTGTTTTTAGGTGCAGTGTGAGATCATTCGCTTGTGCTCTGTTCTAGTTTGTCTTCCATTGCTGTGAAAAAACACTCTGTCCAACACCAACTTGGGGAGGAAAGGGTTTATTGAGCTAACATCTCCTGGGTCACAGTTCATCACTTAGGGAGCCCAAGGCAGGAACTCAGGGCAGGAACCTAGAGGCAAGAGCTGAAGCACAGGCCATGGAGGAATGCTGTTTACTGGCTTGCTCCCCTGGCCCATGCGTAGCCTTCCCTCTTATACATTACATAACAACCTGTCCAGGGTGGCATTGTGGGCTGGGCCCTCCCACACTGCTTGACCATCAAGACGATAGTCCACAGATGTGGCCACACGCCAATCCAATGGAGCCAATTCCCCACTTGAGGCTCCCTCAACCCAGGTGTGTCAGCTATCCAGCACAATTAACCCCTTGTCATCTTGACACACAAAGCACATCACTATTAAACCATCAGCTTTCCAGTTCTTATCCCCAAAGTATGATGCTAACATTAATCACAACCTAATACAGTACAACCTTAAAAGCCCCACAGTCCTTAAAATGTCCAAACACTTAAAAGTTCAGTCTTTTAAAAGTCTCTTAACTGTGGGCTACTGTAAAATCCTGAACAAGTACTGTCTTATTTCAAAGGGAAGAATCAGGCTCTCTCAAACAAAACCTAAGTCCAGCAAAGTAGCTCAAGGCTGGACACCTGGGATTCACTCAGGATCTTCTGGGCTCCAAAGGGTTTTGGCAGCTCCCCCTCTCCAACTCTCCCATCCCTGGCACACACAGCTCAACTTGAAGGCCCAGGCCAACTCCATTTCACACCTGCTGCTGCTCTTCATGGTCGTCCCACAGTCCTGGCACCCCCAAAAAGTTGGGGTCGCCACTGAAACTGAGGCAGCAATTTCAACAATGGCCTCTTCTGAATTCTCCTGGTGCCAAGCCTCAGCTTCTCTCCATGACCCCTGCAATCTTGGGGTCTTCACATCAACCGAGGTGCACTTCCACCAATGGTCTTTCCTGACCTCTCACAGTGTGAAGCCTCGGCTTCTCTCTGTGACCCCCTCAAATTTCAACACCAGAACCATATAGGAGACTCTTATGCACTACCAAGTCCGGCTTCTCTCTGTGACCCCCTCAAATTTCAACACCAGAACATTATAGGAGACTTTTATGCACTACCAAGTCCTGCTTCTGGCTTGATATGGAGGCTTGGGCCCCTTCTGGAACATAGCTTCTGTGTGCTGACCCTGAAGAAATTCTTCCCAGAAGATTTCACCACAGTGATGCTGGTGTCTTGTTACTTACAGATGATTTTTCAGCCCCAGCTAACCAGCATCAAGTGTTCGAGTAAAACAAAGTATTCACTTCAGGTTTTGGTCTCTTGTTACTTACAGCTGATTCTTCAGCCCCAGCTGACCAGAACCCACAGATTAAACAGTCCTGATGATCTCTGCTTCCCTTTGAAACTAGAAACTTCATGAGCCAGTACTCCATCTTCTACAACTCTTTCAGCAAAATTGTTCCAAGTTCCATACCATGATCTTTAGGCATTCAATGATTTTTCTAGCCCAAAGTTCCAAACACTTCAACAATCCTTCCCCAAAACATGAAGGTCAGGTCTGTCACAGCAAATGCCCCATTCCTGGTACCAATTTTCTGTTCTGGTTTGTCTTTCATTGTTTTGACCAACACCAACTTGGGTAGGAAAGGGTTTATTCAGTTTCCATTTCCTGGGTCACAGTTCATCACTTAGGGATCCCAAGGCAGGGACTCAGGGCAGGAACCTGGAGGCAATAGCTGAAGCACAGGCCATGGAGGAATGCTGTTCAGTAGCTTGCTCTCCTGGCTCATGTCCAGCCTGCCTTCTTAGAACAGTACACAACAACCTGCCCAGGGTGGCACCACTTATTGTGGGCTGGGCCCTCTCACACTGCTCGACCATCAAGACAATACTCCACAGATGTGGCCACAGGCCAACCCAATGGAGCCAATTCCCCAACTGAGGCTCCCTCAACCCAGGTGTGTCAAGTTGACACTAAAGCTATCCAGCACATGCTCTTTATGTTTTTCTAATGTACGCACCCAGGGCTATAAACTTACCTCTTAAGACTGATTTTACAGAATCCCACACGTTTTGTTGTGTTGTATTATCATTGTCATTCAGTACCTGGAATGTTTTTATTTCATTTTTTATCTCTACCTTGACCCGTTCATTGTTCATGTGTGTGCTGTTTATTCTCCATGTGTTCTTGTAGATAGTAGGGCTTATCCTGGTGTTGATATTGAGCTTTATTGTTCTGTGGTATTATAGAATGCATGAAATTATTTAAATCTTTTTGTATATATGGAGGTTTTTTTCTGTGTCCCAGTATGTGGTCGATTTTAGAGAATGTTCCATGGGGTGCTGAGTAGAAAATGTATTCTCTGGTATTAGAGTAGAATATTCAGTAGATGTCTTTGAAGTCCATTTGGTGTATTGTATCATTCAGTTCATATGTCTCTCTGTTTATTCTTCATCTGGTTGACCTGTCCAAAGGGCCCAGTGTAGTACTGAATTCCCTACTATGAGTGTACTGGGGTTAATCTGTGCCTTGAAGTCCTGGAGAATTTTCTTTATAAAGTTTGGTGTGTATATTTTCATGATTGTGAAATCCTCATGATCAATTGTTCCTTTGATAAAAATTAATGGCCTTCTTTGTCTCCTCTGATTTCTTTTACCTTGAAGTCTATTTTGTCTGATATTAAAATAGCAACACCTGCTTCCTTTTTGGTACTATTTGCTTGGAATATTTTTCTATCCTTTCACTTTAAGGTGGTGCCTATCCTTGAAGTTAAGATTCATTTTTTGCAGACAACCTATAGATGGGTTCTCTTTCCTAATCCAATCTCCTAGTCTACATCTTTTGATTGGAGAGTTCAGTACATTAATATTTAAGGTTATAACTGAAAGATGTGTGTTGCTTCCTTTCGCCTTATTATCCATTTGCATTTTTGGTCTAGGTTTCTACTTCTGCAGTTATGCTTTTATTAATGTCTCTTTCTAGGTGCCTGGTGATGGTTGCTCCTTTCTCTGTCCTTTGAATTGATTCAAGTATTCTCTGAAGGGTTGGTTTTCTGGACATGTATTCTATCATCTTGTTTATGTCATGGAAGATTTTTCACTCTCCTTCAACTATAATCGGAATTTTTGCTGGGCATAGTAATCTGGGTTGGCATCTATAGTCCTTTAACACTGGGAATGCTTTGCTCCACGTTCTTCTTGCTTTCTTAGTTTATACTGAGAAGTCAGATGTAATTCTAATAGCTTTCCCCTATGTGTTTCTTGTTTTTTTCTTGTGGCTTTCAGGATTTTGTATTTGTTTGGGGTGTCTAGTGTTTAAACTATGATATGCTATGGAGAGTTTCTTTTCAGATCTTGTCAGTTTGGAGTTCTGTGTGCTTCTTGTATTTGTATGGGTTTGTCTCTTTTTAGTTTGGGGAAATTTTCATCTATTCTTCTGTTGAAGATCTGATCAGAAAATATCATTTTCTTAGGATTTTTCTCTATCCCTGTAATGTGGAAGTTTGATCTTTTCATAGTGTCCCACAATTCCTGGTTGTTCCACTTTTGTGTATTTTTTAAATTTTTCATAATTTTACTTGAGGTTTTTAGTTGTTCTTTGTTATCTTCCAGGTCTGATATTCTTTGTTCTGCTTCCTCCATTCTACTTCTGAGGATTTTTCCGTTCCTTTCTTCTTGATTGGATGAATGTTCAATTTCCTTTTTCATTTTGTCTTCTGATTTCTTTAGTATTTCCACTTCTTTCTGGGCCTTCTCAACCTCTTCCTGTAGCTCTTTGCTTACCTGGTTGTTTTCCTTTTCTATTTCAACAGGGGATCTTTTCTGTGTTTCCACTTCCTTCCAGAGTTTGTCATTTTCTTCCGCTAGTTCTTTCTGGCATTTGTCTGTCATTCTCTCTCTCTAGGTCCTTCTTGAGTTTTTCATTCTCTCTCCTTAGTTCACTGATTTGTTCTTTATATTCTTTGATTTCTTTGAATACGTCTGCAATTTTTCCTCTAAAATCTGTGTCCTGGGACATGCCCAGGGGATTCCACTGTAGGAATCTCACACAAGGTTGGTAGAGCTTGGTGTGGATTTATCCTTTCCCATGTTGTCCCTTCATCGTGTCCCTGGCATTTGTGTTTCTCTATGCCTGTATTCCAATGTGAATCCCAATGCCTCTTCACTGTGTTGAAGGCTTGCTTTTCTAGCCTTCTTCAGTTGCCTTCATTGTTTGTTTGTTTGTTTGTTTGATTTGTTTTTCTTCTTGCTTATGGAGTGTTGACTTGTCCGAGTTTTAGGTTTTCTATTGGAAGACTAACTCACTCTTCCCTTCCTGTTCTGAAGGTTCTCCAAAGATTCCACTTGGACACTCCCTTGGCAATTCCAGTTGGGGGGGATATGACTGTTTAGCCTGAGCCCAGGTACTCTGTGCTTCAGGTGGTCTTGAGAAATCCTTGATCTAAGCTCTGTGCACTCAACATTTCTTTCAATCATGAAATTATATATTTATCTTATCAAAATGAGGTTATGATGTGGTTATTCACTGTAATTTTGTGCCATATAGCTGACATTCCCTAAATGCAAACCTTTGTTCTGATATGTTCATACATAATATGAAATCTCTTCCATAGATATGACTTAGTAATATTCATTTCAAACAAATGAAAAAATGGTATCCCTCATCTGTGGATTTACCATACAATTACCTAATTGTATGGCAAATGAGCAACGTTAATGTGATCTGAAAAGTACTGTGCTCTTATATTGTAGAATCCCTTAAAAATAAACAAATAAAAATGAAAAAAGAAAGAAGTGTCAACTCGAGAAATAAGAAAGGACTGGGTAGGTCAGGTGTGGTGGTGCATGCCTTCAATCCTAGCACTTAGGAGTTAGAGGCAGGCGAATCTCTGTGAGCTTCAGGCCAGCTGGGACTGAAGGGAAACCCTTTCTCAAAAATAACAAGAAAAAAAGGACTGGGTCATAAATACATATTTTAACACTGTTGTAGAACTAGCAGTAATAGAGAAAAGGATTCTCAATGATCACATGATATATCTTTCTTTATTTTTTGGTATTTTTGAGACAGGGTCTACCTTTAGCTAGTCCCAGCTGGCCTGGAGCTTGCTTTGTAGACCAGGCTGGCCTTCAACTCGCAGAGATCCGCCTACCTCTGCCTCCTGAGTGTGGGGATTAAAGGCTTGTGCCACCACGCCTGGGCCAGGAAATAACTTTCAATATTATAAGATAATCATAACAAAACAAAAATGAAATTATTGCCAAAAACAGAATTCACATAAATGATAAGACGCAAAGAAAAGAGAGATTTAGGTAAATTTAATAGAAGTTTAAAATTATCTCTACAATCAACACTGAAATGTGCTAACACTTGCATAGGTGAAAAAGTTGGTAGGGAGCAATTATGGAGGATCAAAAGGCCTTTTCAAAGTTGGAAGAAAGAAGTTATGACAACTTGAGGTCTACTTTTATTTTTTTCTGAATATCTGTTTGCTTGTCAAGGAGAAAAGCCTCCTGCATGGAAGAGGAGAAGTACACAGAAGTGTCACAGTTCCTCCTGCTGGGCCTCTCAGATGATCCTCAGCTACAGCCTCTACTCTTCTGGATGTTCTTGTCCATGTATCTTGTCACAGTGCTTGGGAACCTGCTCATCATACTGGCTACCAGCTTGGACTCCCACCTCCACACCCCTATGTACTTCTTCCTCTCCAACCTGTCCTTTGTGGACATCTGTTTCACCTCTACCACTGTCCCAAAGATGCTGGTGAATATCCAGGCACAGAGCAAAGACATCTCCTACTTAGAATGTCTCACACAGGCATACTTTTTTATGGTTTTGGCAGGAATGGATAATCTCCTACTGGCAGTGATGGCCTTTGACCGCTTTGTGGCCATCTGTCACCCTCTAAACTACACCATCTTCATGAACTCTCAATGCTGTGGTCTCCTAGTGCTGATTTCATGGATAATTAACTTCTTAATCCCCCTGCTTCATGTTCTACTGATGAAAAGACTGACCTTTCCCACAGGGACTGAAATCCCCCATTTCTTCTGTGAACTAACTCAGATTCTCAAGGTGGCCAGCTCTGATACTTTCATAAATAATGTGTTTGTTTATGTGGCTACTGCCGTGCTGGGTGTGTTTCCTGCCAGTCGAATCCTCTTCTCCTACTCTCAGATTGTCTCCTCCTTAATGAAGATGTCCTCCACTGTTAACAAACATAAAGCCTTTTCCACCTGTGGGTCTCACCTCTGTGTGGTCTGCCTATTCTATGGAACGACACTAGGTGTTTATCTCAGTTCTGCTGTAATGCATTCTTTCCAGGGAAGTAACATTGCCTCAGTGATGTACACAGTGGTTACTCCCATGCTAAACCCCTTCATCTACAGCCTGAGGAACAAAGATATGAAGGGAACTATGGGAAAACTCCTCAGATCAGTCTCTTGTCCTAGTAAACATTGCATCTCTTAAGACAAATGCTGCAGATCTCGATATCTTATTTATCTCCTCTATGATAGCTACACTTAACTTTCTTCTCATAGAGCATCACTGTCTTGATTTATATATTTTTGTTTGTATTTATTTCTTCTCTTCCATTTAAATAGCCATTTCTTTTAAAATTTTCTTTTTTATAGATGGTCCTTAATGTTCCTTTCTTGGTAAGAATTTGTAAGGTATATTTTAGGAATTTTAATTTACCATTCCATCTACTCATAACAAATCCTGGCACCATATAAAGACGTAACATACAGCCTCACCCTCCACACTCTAATTTTATCTGGCTTGATATGGTCCAGGTCTTGGGCATACTGACACAACTTCTGTCAGTTCAGATGTTCAACTTCCCTGTTATGTTCAGAAAACACTGTTTTTTATAGTCATCCACTGCCTCTTTCTCTTACAACATTTCTCTAACATACCACACACAAACACAGCACATTGATGCTTGAGCTTTCTGGGGAAGGGTATAATATAAATTTTCCATTTATGGCTGAGCATTCTGCAGTCTCTTATTCTCTGCACGCTGACAAGTTTTGAGTGTTAACTGCCAGCAAAAGAAGCTTGTTTGACGAAGACTGAGAGATAAACTAATCTGTGACTCTATGAATGACTCATTAGGAGTCAGCTTTATATTATGTTCATTTAGCAGAATATTAGAACTTGATTCTTCCCTAGAGTTTATGACCTGTGTAGCCACAGGCTGGGCCTTGATAATGGTACTAGGTATGGGTCCCATCTTGTGGAATAGAAAGAGTTTGGTTACTCCCATGATATTTCTGCCACTATTGTACTAGTTACAGCGTCATATCAGGCCATTCTTTGTTACAGTTCACAGGATTCACGGCTTGGTAAAACTGATGAATACTTTTCCCCTCCCAGAACACCTTCCAGAACTATGAAAGTTCGATATTAGGAATGAAACTTCTAGATCAGTATCAGCTTGATTTCTCCATGTTTTACAAGTATGTGGTATCTTCAATTTTTTGTGTTTTTCATAGTTTTTGAATTGTGTATTTATATAATAAATCTTGATCACATGAATTTATGTCAATGGGTCTTTTCATTATTATGTGTTTTGCCATATCTTCCTTTTGAGAAATTTCTGCTCAGATGTTAAAGGAAATGGTCCCCTGAATAATAGCCACTGTTCAAAGTAATGTCCAAAATAATACCATTTTGTAGCAAGCCAACAGATAGCTTTTCTTTGTGCTGAGACTATGTGCCCAATACCATTTTGTAGCAAGCCAACAGATAGCTTTTCTTTGTGCTGAGACTATGTGCCAGACTTTGGTCAAACACATAATTTGACAGTTTTTATAGTGCTACTTGAATTTTATAAGATAAATAAACAGAGTGCACTTAAACACATACTTCTACTGTAGGACTAGTTGACATCCACCCTCTGAAAGGTTTGGCATAAACTTAAAGCTCTATAAAGTAGGCTTGTGTGCAGTTTGGAGATGTGAATTTATCGTGGTTTGCTGTGTTAATGATACCATCCCAATTTGGGCCAGATACTTCTTTCATGTTATTTCTGTAATTTAACATAGCTTTTTGTTTTCTATCATATTCCCATCAAGCACCATGGGGCTTTATCCTATACTTGTTTCTGGTACTCTAAGATATTTCATATATTTTGGCTGTAAACCATTTAGTGCTCATCTTTGTATATGTTGTGAAATAAGTATCTAATTTCAACCCTTATATCTAGGCATCCATTTATAAAATCATTCATTTCTGAACAGTGTGTGTTCTTTTTTGCAGCAAGTGCCCACAGCATCTTTGTCAAAAATCAATTTGACAGGGTTAAAGATATGTCTCAGTCAGTAAAATGCTTGCTTTACAAGCATGTGACCTGTACCTGTCTCTCCACAACCAATCTGGTGAAAAAGCAGGGAATTGTGACATCACCTATCATCCTAGTGACAGAAAAGTTGGAGGAAGAGAAAGGAAGATTCCTAGAGCTTACTGGCCAGCTCATCTAACCTATAAAAGCGAATCCAGTCAAGGAAAGATCCTGCCTCAAAAAAAACCATGGACGTTGCTGGAGAAATGACACATAAGGCTGTTGTCTGGGTGTAGGGTTTTCATTTATTGGTTCCAGGACATTTAGAATTTAAGAATTATAATCCAAGGTTATCTCACACCATGTGCACAAGAAATTTCATCTCTGTGAGTCTATTCCAGTCTTCTTTTTTTTCAGAGTTCTCTCTCTCTCTCTCTCTCTCTCTCTCTCTCTCTCTTCATCTGAGAATACCTGACCTTTACTTAATTAAGTTAAAATTTTGATAATTGTGATATCATCTTCAATACAAGTATCCATGACCTTTCAGGTCAAGAACCCATTTTCCTTTGAGTTAATCTGCCAGCATTTCTCAGAGTCATCATACTAAATTTTCAGGATAGAGAATTTATTAGTCCTGAAATAAAATCCATCAGTTGGATTATAGCTATAGTCCATGGGTATCAAAATAGTTCATCTAAATGATATGTAATATCACTTTTTGAAATGTGAATTGATGTGGATAGGCTAACGAGAATTGCTGTAATATGGCTAACTTATTTCTGTAAAGACTCTAGAAATATGGGGAAAGTGCTAGAAATATCTAAAATAGATTATGAACTATCGTTATGCCTCTATGATCCCATTGCCCCATACCATTTTATATGAACACTAAAAGTGTTATGATTAAAATTAAGCTCATTTTGATCATTCTCCAGAATAAGTCCTAAGATAAATGTAAACAATCATGTTTACTATTGACATTGTATCTAGCATGTGTAAGGCTGAATCATCTTGTTTCCTTCATGAAGAAACTTGCTACAATACCTAAATTTTTACCATTAATTTTCCTCCTGTCTTTCCTCATAGGACCATGTGACGTTTTACTAAAATATACATCAGGAAAAGTAATGGGGACATTGTGGGCCCTGTTAAATATAAGCCCTTACTTGGTATCAATTCAAGGAGTATTCTGTTCATCCAAAGTAGGAAATTCTGGAGGTCAGGTGATCAATGCAGATTTTTAATAAAATTTTTATTTTATTTATTTTTGTATGTGTATGAATGTATTGTCTGCATGTAGGTTTGTGCACCCATGTCGTGCAATGCTGCGGAGGTCAATGGATTCCCCCGGAACTGGAGTTAAAGTCAGTTTTCAGCTGCCATGTGGGTGCTGGGGATCAAACCCAGGTCCTCTGCAAGAGCATTCGTTGCTCTTAACCACTAGGCCATTTTCCAGCCCCTCAATGCAGTTTTAACTAAATTCAAACTTCTGCTTGGTATAGTGGGTCTTGAACTCATGTTATGGTTATTTCCATAGTTACAGAATACATATTAAGGGATATGTTTAGGAGTCTAAAAGAATCTCCAAATGATTTCTTTGATGTGTATATTATATGTTACAAGGTCAAATGTAATCTTACTGAGCTGCGTATACCAAGTATAATAATGAACCAAGGACTATTACATCTGTGAAGAGATTACAAGGATTAGTGCCAGGTTCAAAGACTTGAAAGATACAGGGGTGGTTGCTGTTATCACATGTCCCTTTTAGTCACCTCTTTGACCTATTCAGAGGATACAGGGATCATGGAGAATGACAACTGATTATTGCAAACTTCAATGAGTAATGGCCATAATTTCAGCTATGCTACCAGATGTGATTTCCATGCATGATCATATTAATATCAGTCCTCACAAGTGATTTTTTCCAAGTGTCATCAGAAGTTGAACCTAAAACAATTTGCTGGCAAAAGGCAAAGCCTTAAATATGACTTTATTGATATTCTTCAAGGGCTTATTAATACTTCATTTGTGTCATAACTTAATTCACAAGGGGCTTGATACCTGTCTCTCCCATCAAAGAAAATATCACACTGGTCCATTACATTCATGCCATTATGCTTACTGGATAAAATGAACAAAAATAGAAAACACACTGAATGTGGTAAATCATATGTGCATCAGAGAATGGAAAATAAATTCAATAAAAATCCAAGTATTTTGCTTCAGTAAAATATCTACCCCAGTGGCATGGACATGTAGAGTTCTTTTATAGTGAAACAAAAATTCTTCCACTTGTCCACTCCTGGCACCATAAAGAATTCCAACACTTACTGAGAATGTGGATTTTGGAGGAAACACATTCTGAACATGAATGTTTTACTCTAGCCTAACTACCAAGTAACTTAAAAACTGCTAATTTTCAGTGGGCCCCAGAACAGAATAAGGCTGTCTAGTAAGCTTTTGTACAGCATTTTCTGCCACTTGGGCCATATGACCCTCTTGGTTGGTGCTTGAGGAATCAGTGGCAGAAAGCAATGTTGTTTGAACACCTTGTCAGGCCTCCATAGGTGAATCACACTGTATTCCCTTGGGAATTTGAAGCAAAGCCTTAGCATTCATTTTCTGAATACAATTATCTCTCCACTTGAGAGATGATTCTTAGTTTGTTATTTTGCCTTAATGGTAACTGTTTGACAATGGACCACCAAGTGTCCGTGTATACCGAGTTACCCATTATGATCTAGTTATTATCTAAATCACTAATTCATAAAATATGGTTTAATATATGCTTAAGTAACCCATCATCAAATTAAAGAATTAAACACCTAATTGGGGCTGAACAAGTAAATCCTGAAGGCATCAATGAATTGCGTAAAGAAGTTCCTCTAAAAGCCCATTTCCTACTCCTCCTACAATGTTTTCTGTCCACAAGTATGTGCCTATGGCTTCTTGTCAACACATATCCTATGATTACCTGACTTAAGAAAATTCTAGAACGTGGTCCCCACTGTGCAGATATGACGCAGAAGACTAGAGATGCAACATTAAACTCCATTTCTGGGAAAATTATGAAAGTGCATAGTGAAGGGTAATTTTTAGAGTGGCAAAACTTAGGACAGTGCATATTATTGTATATTTGTGATTATTTATTGATCCATGAACCATAGCAAGTACATAACAGTGATGGTTGGAGATATGCAAAGAGCAGAAAATGGAAATTTATTGAGAAAGACATTTGAGAAAATGATTTGTGGACAAATCTCTCCAAATTATCAAAGGATGTGAAAATACTTGTGTCTCACTTAAATCCTAATCACATGGTGATCTTAGCAGAGGAATAGTTGAGCAACTAACAGATAAGGTATCCATTCTGTGGATAGTAGCCAACCTCTTTCCCAGGCCATTGCTGTAGTATCCCAGTGGGGCCATAAGTTGTGGCCTTGCTAGGAGGGGTTGAGAGTGTGCATGAGCTCCACATATGCTTCCCTCACTAAGTTTGATCTGGATATGGCTGGCTGCTACTGGGTGCCCAATCTGCCAACAGCAGAGATCGATACTATGTTTCTGAAATAGCACTATTATCTGGGGTGACACGCTGACAGACTGACAACATTGGGCTTCTTCCATTCTAGAAAGGGCAGTGCTTTGTCCTTAATTGAATAGATATTTACTAAAAGTTTTACACATAAGATGTAAAAATATCCATGCTACCACACATGGCTATACAAAGTTTCTTGCCTGCTTCCATTATTTCCTGCCATAGAACTAACTTCACAGATAAAGAAGGGCAGAAACGGACTCAGGTGCATGGCATTCACTATTTTTCCATGTCTCCCACCATATTGTAACATCTATTTTGAAGGAATTTGTAATGGCCTTTTAAAGACACAGATACAGTATCCACTAGCAGAGAATAGTCTGGGGAGGAGACTCGGGGTTCTACACAAAGCAGTGTATGTTCTGATTGAGTAAATGGTACTTGTATTAGTCACTTTTCTGTTGCTGTGATAAAACACCACGACCAAGGGAACTTATCAAAGGAAGAGTTTATTTGAGCTTACAATTGATGGTTCCAGGGAAATTAAAGTCCATTGTGGAGGGAAGCATGGTGGTCGGGACTGGAGCAGCAAGCCAAGGGTCACATCTCGCAATGAGCACAGGAAGCAGAGAGAGAGAGAGACTGGAGACCATGAGGTTTGTTAAACTCACTAAGCCCACCTCCAATGATGTACTTCCTCCATCACAGCCACACCTTCTAAGACCTCCAAGAACAGTGCCACCAACTGGAGACAAAATGTCTGAATACTTAAAGCCTATGGGGGACATTCTCATTCAAACCATTCTATTCCCTGACCCCCATACGCTCATGACCATATAAAATGCAAAATGCACTTAGTCAAACCTTAAAAGTCCCCATAGTCTTTACCAGTCTCAATTCTATTCAAAAGTCTACAGTTCAAAATCTCTTCTGAGACACAGGCCAATCTCTTAACTGTATGACCCTATAAAATCAAAAAGCAAATTACACGTTCCCAACATACAGTGAAACTGAATACACATTCCCATTCCAAAAGGGAGGAATAGAGGCATAGTGAGGAAATACTGGACCAAAACAAGACCGAAAACCAGCATGGCAAACACCAAGTCCAGTAAGGCCATGTGCAACTTCTGGGACTTTGCTTCCAAAGGGATTAGATAGCTCAGCTCTTCCAGCTTTGTTTGCAATATACATCTCTTTCTTAGGCTGGTACCACTCCCTGTACGCAGCTTTCCTTGGCAAATATCTCATAGTTCTGGCATCTCGATGTCTTCTTGGGCTTCACATTCACAGCTTCACACAATGGCCTATCAGGGCCTTCTTTATTCAGGGACACCCCTGATGCACTCTGCCTGGCCTCTGTGGCTCTCTGAAACCATGGAGGAAGAACTGATGACCCTTTCACTCTTGCAAACTCATGCCTCTAAAACCAGCACCATGTGAATGAAACTGCCGAGTTTCTGAAACTGCTGAAATATCCTCTGCCAAAGACATTAGTCCATTGCTTTTCAAATTAGCATCAGGCAAGCATTTGGGCTATGGGCAAACTGCTGCCAGACTCTTTATCAAAATATCCCAGTTGCTGCCTAAGTCTTTATTTTCCTCTGGAAGTACATGTTTTGCCGCAATGCTTTCTTCCAGGCTTCTACTAGAATGGCCCGTTAAGCTCTGCTTACAGTAGTCAACAGCTTTTCTATCCCAAGGTTCCAAAATCTTCAACATTTCTCCAAACAACCACATGGTCAGGTTCTTCACAGCCAACATCTCACTCCCTGGTAGCAAATAACTTTATTAGTCACTTTTCCGTTGCTATGATAAAACACCATGACCAAGGGAACTTATCAAAGGAAGAGTTTATTTGAGCTTAAAATTGATGGTTCCAAGGAAATTAGAGTCCATTGTGGAGGGAAGCATGGTGGCCGGGGGTTGGAGCAGCAAGCCGAGGGTCACATCTCACAATGAGCACAGGAAGCAGAGAGAGAGAGAGAGAGAGAGAGGCGGAAGACCTGATACGAGGCTGTGTTAAATCGTCCGTAGGGCTACCCGCTCCCCTAGTTGACTGCTAACTTGTCCTAACAGATCACCTACAAAACTTTTAAGACTCCACAGACAGATGCCACCAAAACTGAGACCAAAATGTCTGAATATTAAAAGCCTATGGGGGAACATTCTCATCAACAAACACCACAGTACTGTTTCTCCAGAAGCTAAGCTTCATTGGTCCATGAATCAAGGGAGCAAATGGGAATGATACCACTCACCATCACTTGTAGTGATCCACTAAGATAATTTTTACCTCTTTTATCACAACTTTATGCTCATGTGGCCTAGAAGTATTGGCTCCAAAGGGGAGTAGTAAGTCTGCCACTCAGCACAACAAACATTCCATCAAACTTGGACTTTGGCCAGCTGAAGCTCCTGTTGCCCTTGAGATAAGAGATTAAGAAAGATTTACTGTGTCAGAAGATATATATTATCTAAACTATAGGAGCAAATTGTACTACTACTCCATAACAGAATTAAGAATGAGTGTTTTGTAATGCAGGAGCTCCTGTAGCATGCCTCTTGGTGTTACTATGTCTCAGGATAAAGGTTGGCAGGAAATGACAAAGACATAATCCAGGCAGTATGATAAATGGTTCAGATACTTCAGAAATTAAGGTATGAGTCACATCTCCAGGTTAAGACCTCCTGAGATGATTGCTGAGGGTGGAGTGATACAGTATGGGTAAAAGAAGGTATTGATAAATATATCTATGGTCATCTGACCAGATGCAGAAATCATTGTAATGTGCATATAAGTGTTTTTTTATGTTTTTTGAAAAAAAAATCTGTCTATTCAGATATATGAACACACACACATTGCACAATTGCTACAGATATGTTTTCGACAGGGGAACCGCGCCAAAAACATCACACCACACTATGTAGTGAGCTCTTTATCACTACATCATAATACTAATATATATTAGAATAATAAATATATCTATATAGTGACTATAATATATATATATAAAACATAGGTATGTCTGTCTTTGATCTCCTATTCTTTGGCAATAGGTTTGTGAATTCCCAGATTCAAATATCTCCTCTTAGTTTTAGGAAACAGAGTTATGAATGAAACAGCCAGGACAAGCAGGTGTTTTTGATACCATAGGAAAGAGGTACAATATCTTGTAAATGAAGTAATCAAGGGGGTGCCTGCATAGAAACAATCTATAGGGGAAGTTTTATACAATTAAATAGAGAAACCCACACAAAAACGCTTCTCATGGTGTGGTTTCCAATCAGCACAGTATGTATCACTTGGGACCTTGTTAAACCGGCATGCATCCTTGACCTTCTCCAGGAGATAGTTCAGGTCTTTGTGGTTAATAAAAATTCCAAGTAAATTTCACTTGTGCCTGGATAATATTTGAAGACAACTTCCTTAAGGGGTTTGTTAAATGGATGGTGGAACACAAACTGTGATGCATCTTTAGAGATTTCAGGGCTGTGTTCCTACAGCTTATATCTCCACCTAAAGAAATACTGATGCATGTCTCTTTAAAATCATGGTGTTATTTCCCTATTGTTTTCCCACCATTCACACTTATTTTGAAGGCCTTTGCACATTGAACAGCATTATTTCTTTTGCTACAGTGTTCCCTTGAACATCATCTCACTGTAAAAGCACCATCATTCACCACTTTCAAGACAATGCTGATTGTTTTCTCATTTGAGAAATGCCAAGCCTCTTGCCCTTCCTTCATCCATGCATCACCATTTTCATCTAACATTAAAATTTATCAAACACATTTTTATTTCTCTTGGTTTGAGTTAGTTATGTTTATGTGAAACTTAATACAAATTCCTGTCCAAAACTGAAACATACTGAAATTCCTGGGAGAAGTATCAATAGCTTGTAGTATATTGTGCTTTGAAAATCCCTTTAATTCAATTCAAAATGACCCTTGATTTGTATAAACTTTTTAATTTTTATGTTTTTATTGTTTTAAATCAGTATACAGTGTGTTAGATACCATCATTACCTGTGGTGCTGCTGACCCTATGGTTGGGCAGGGTGAAGACCACATGTTCATGGGGTTGATGACCTGAAACCAAACACACCCTATCAGGACTGATGGTCCCGTAGCTAAATACACAGCTGCACACATGCACTAACAGCCTTGAGATCACGACATGTGGTACAAATCAATGAAATCCTTTTATTTTATGTAAATTGGAGCTTATATAGGTTTGAGATGGATAATCATGACATGGTATGACATTGCCACCCAGTGGCTAATCTTAGACTCACATCTCACCCTACTGTTTTGCCTCTACAAGTTCAGAAAACTTGATAGTAGTGGTGGTCAGTTGCATTTGTCTGGCCCACATGACCATGACTATTTTGTAAAAGCAATAAGCACCTCCAGTGATCTATGACCTTATGAAAATCAAATTTGGGGTAAACCTTTTAGCAAGCATAAGCAATGCACATAGGCAATGCCCATGTGAACCCAGCTTGTAAGCATCTGTGTCCAATCCAATTCTTGTATAACTCAGACTCTCCATGTCTAAATGAAGAGGCGTGCACACACAAACACATGGATCAAATAAAAGTTCAGTCAGCTTTTGCTGCAGAAGTGTGTGACTGACTCAGCTCTGTGAGCCCTGTGTCACCTATCTGAGGTATAATCTGGCAGGAAATATCAACTGTCTCAGGGTTGCACCACAGCTATCTTATAATTCCCCACTCCACAGAACAAAAGGCAGTAAAATTATATAGAAGGAGTCAGTTGCTTATTGCCATATGTGGATTTCAGGGTCTGGAGAAATTCCAAAATCATTCTCTATCTCCTCTGGCTCTTATAAATTTTTCTGTGCCCTCTTCCGCAATGATCTCTGAGCCTTTGGAGATGAAGATATTGTATAAGTCTGTTTAGCAGAATAATATTGGTAGGTTCCCCCATATAACCTGTGACCTAGCCACAGGTTCTTGGACATAATAAGAGTACTAGGTATGGAATCTATCTTGTGATGCTGGTATTATATTTTGACTTGATATTTATTAAGGCAATTGGAACACTGTGATAAGGTAATTACATTTAAACTCTTTTTATAATACATAAGCATGAAATTTTTTGTAAAAAAATGGTATTTTTAAAAGTAATTTAAAGTACTTTTGCTGTTTAGACAGAATTGCTTGCTTATTCAATAAAATTTGAGAAATATAAACAAATTACACAAAATTACAAATTACACAAAACCGTAAAACTCACAGAAAATAATAATCATTGTTCAGAAATATTGCATCATCATCATTATTATTATGATGATGATTAATATTCTTGTGTTATAGTATTGTAGTTCTCCTAAACTTTCTCTCCTTCATTTACATTTTATATTAACTTTTATACATTCAGTTTTTGTTGAGAGTTATAAACTTTTTCTCATATCTTTAACATATAATATATATATGTATATATTTAATTTATTATTAATTAATATTAAACTATTTCCATATCTTGTACATTCCTTCTCAATCGAATTTAGAGTCACTTCCCTTTCCATGCCCCCCCACTCCACCTGAGTTCCTGCATTCTGCCATACATCACTTGCATCTTTTTCTGAGTTTTTACAGAGGTTTATTTTGTTTTGTTTTTCCAAAACAGAGGCTTATTGTTATTGGAAAAACTTCACCGTTTCCGTCTTTTTCCCCCTGTTCTTTTGCTGTTATTGTTCTCTCCAACTTGTAATATATGTATATGTATTACACACACACACACACACACACACACACACACACACGCACACACACATCACCTGAATTGGAAGATTTTTTTATTTTCTTCTTGTTTTTGGTTAAAAGATGTCATGTTTTCCTTAAGGAAGTGTTTGAAAGCTCCTCCTTCACAAGGCCAAACATTCATTGGTCCTGCCCTTGTATTCTTCGCCTGGGAACTTCTTTTCCCATGGTCACAAAATGAGGTCCAGTAAGTACCACATCCTATCTTGATCTTCCTGTACTGGTCTCCGTGATACAGCCTGGGTAGTCCAACAATGGTAGTCTATACTCAAGAGGCTGAAACCCCAGTAGCTGCTCAGTCCACAACCTGAATGCCTCAGCAGTCCCCATGTGGCATTGAAAGTTTGGAGGATTCTTGGAGAGACATGAGTCTTCAGTCCATATTGGAGGGTTAAAAAGCTGTGTCTCATGTCTTTGAAGGATGGCAAAAGTAGTGGCAACCACAGAGTAGATGCACTTGCCAGTAAGAATTGAAGACAGGTAAAACAACAGTGCTCTCTCTATTTTTTTCGTTTTTGTCTTTTTACTAAGATCTCAAGTTTTATATCTGAATATATCAATTTATATCTGAATATATCAATATATATCAATATATATCAATATATATATCAACTTCCCAAGCCTTACTGATTATTTATTTCTGGCTATACTTTCCTTTTGGATGCTTAAGGCCACACAGTTAGAACAGATCAACCAAGGTTCTTGTTTTCTCAAGGTCAGTTGAGAATCTGGTCCTCAGCAGGCATGCAGGTTTTTGAGTGTGTGTGTGTGTGTGTGTGTGTGTGTGTGTGTGTGTGTGTGTGTGGGCAGGGGAGCCCCTGGCTCCTTTCTGCTCTTTATTTACTGGTTCCATCCACTTGTGGAAAAAGTCAGGTCTTGATAGACCAGGCTTCCCTCTTTGAAGCACGAACAGACTTTCCTCTTTATAGACTGAGCACTGGCTGAAGTGCCATTAGTGGATCTCCAAGCAGCTCTACACAGGAATTCTGGTGACTCACATATGCAGGACATTTCAAGAGATGCCCCAATGCATAGTCCCCTGAGACTTAGTTGACCTCTGATGGCAAGGAATAAATTTATCCCTTAGGCCCCTTGGCCAAATTGGTATGAGCATTAGGTATGGCCATCAAGCAACCAGAAAGTTTAAGGTACACCAACCTGATACATCACACCTGTACTAAAAACATGTTGTCTGCAAACAAACTATATATTATTTCCATGTCATATTTATTGATTTGCATTTTTCCATTTTGATTTTATATTACTCTGAAATATGCATACATACCCACCATCATATACCAAAATTTCTTTTCTGTTACTGTCTATTTGACATTCTGTAGGCCTCTTTGTCCTTGAATAGGTATCATTTCCCATAGATTCAAATAGGTATCATTTTTTCTTAGAATTTTCTTAGAATTTTCCTAGAATTATTTTGAAAATGTATGCACTTTCTCTGTGTTTCTTCTCCTTCTTCTCTACCCATGATTAGTAATTTGATCATTTTATAGTATCCTAGAATCCATCCATGTTCTTTCCCTGGGTTCTATCAGATTTTACATTTTGTTTGACTGAAGAGTCCATTTCTTCTACCTTGTCCTTGATACATGATATTATCTTTTCCACTTGATCTAATCTATTTTTTCAAAGCCAATTTTTTATTGAAGCTTTGTTCATTTCATACAAAATTTCCAATCAAATCTAGACCTGTGCCCCCTCCCTGCTTTCCCACCCCACAAGAGCTCATGCATTTTGCCAAACATGTTTTTCATCTTTTTCTCAGTCACTTTTTCAAAGTTCTCAGTGCTGAAGTTTACTGTTTTGTTCAGAAGATAACCATTTCAGTCAGTTCTTTGACCCAGTCTTTTTGTTGTTGTTATTCCCTCCAATGTGCATCACTCCAAAATATGCATATATGCATGCCACATATATCATAGGTTTTAGCATCTTCAACTTATGATTTTTTTCTTTATTAGGCTGAAAGATGTCATGTTTGAAGGCTCCTCTTTGGCAAGCCCAATCCACCATCAGTTCTGCCCTTGTGTGACACAGTGGTGTTTTCCATTCCCATGGTCATCAAATCCAGTAAGTACTACATCCTGTCTTGATCTTCTTGTACTGGTCTCCGCGATACATCTTGGTTAGTCCAACAATGTCGATCCATACTCCGAAGAGGCTGAAACCCCAGTACTAGCTCAGTCCACAAGTTGTATGTCTCAGCAGCCCCCATATATCACTAAATGTTTGGAAGTTTCTTGTAGAGACATGAGAATTCTGTCCATATTGGAAGGTTGAAAAGCTGTGTCTCATGTCTTTGAAAAATAGCAAAAGCAGTGGCAGCTACAGGACAGATGCACTTGCCAGTAACACAGGCAAAACGGCTGTGCTTTTTTCCCTTTGTGTCTTTTTACTAAGAACTTATTTTGCATCTGTAAGTACAATTTCTTAAGTTTGTTTATTTATTTATTTATTTATTTATTTATTTATTTATTATTTCTGGTTATACTTTCATCTCGGATGTTTAAGGCCACAGAGTTAGCCCAGATTAACCAAGTATTTTGTTTTCTCAAGGTCAGTTAAGGATCTGGTCTTCAAGGGTCACTCAGGTTGTTAGGGTGGAGAGTGAGCACCTGGTTCCTTTTGGCTTTTCATTTATCAGTTCCATGTACCTGAGGACAAAGTCAAGTCTTGCTAGACCAAGCTTCCCTTTTTGACACATGAGCAGACTTTCCTCTTTATAGACAAGACACTGGTTGAAGTCCTATTAGTGGATCTCCAAGAGCTCCCTGCACAGAAAGACCGGTGACTCACATTTGCAGGACATTTCAAGAGATGACCCCATGCATAGTGTCCTGGGACTTAGTTGACCTCTAAGGCAAAGGAACAAACTTTTCCCTTAAGACCCTTGGCCAAATTGATATGGGCATTAATTATCGTTGTTAATCATCAACAAAGGCTAAGTTACACCAACATGATACTTTAAACTACTGTGTGATATTTTAGATAAGGCTTGGACAAAAGCTCAAGCAGCCTTGTATCAGAAACACTAAGAAGAGCTTCCATAAAATACGTACTGTGATTAGACATAATGTCATGACAAACTAGTTTTTTCCTCATTCTTTTGATCTTATATTACTGTAAAATATGGGTAAATACCCTCAACCCATATACCAACAATTCCTAACTCTGAAAACAAATGATAGCTTAGTTCTGGAACCTGTTAAGGGATTTACAATATAAGAGGACAGTTGTTTTCAGAGCACTAAGAATATAGCACTAACATTGCTCAGTTCACTTTACAACGAGGTACTTGGTGCCAGCATCCACAGATGAGGGATACCATTCGTAGTTTGTTTTTCTGGGACTCTATTACTTCACTTAACATGATATTTTCTAGTTCCATCCATTTACCTGCAAAGTTCATGATGTCATATTTCTTTATCACTGCATAGAAATCCATTGTGTAGATGTACCACACTTTCTCTTTTTTAAAATTTTTTATTATATATATTTTTTGTACAAGATTATCAAATCTAGACCCGTGTCTCCCACCCTATGCCCCCACCCCACCAGAGCTCATGAATTCTGCCAATCATGCTTTTCATCTCTTTCTCAGTCTTTCTAAAAATTCTCCAAGTGGAAGTTGACTCTTTTGAGCAGAAGTTCACTGTTTCAGTGAGTTCTTTGATGCAGTTCTTTCTGTTTTTGTTGTTGTTGTTGTTGTTTCCAATATGCATCATTCCCAAATACTTGGACAAAAACTCAAGAGGCTGGGTACAAGAAATTCTTACAACTAGGTAATTGGCACTAGCATCCTCAGATGAGGGATACCATTCATCGTTTGTTTTTCTGGGATGGTGTTGCTTCACTCAGCATGGTGTCATCTAGCTCCAGCCATTTTCCTGCAAAGCTCATGATGTCATCTTTCTTTACTGCTGCATAGAACTCCATTGAGTAGATGTACTGCATTTTCTCTATTGACTCGTCAGTTGAGGGGCATTTGGGTTGGTTCCAGCTCCTTGCTATTGTGAAGAGAGCTGAAATAAACATGGCCGTGCATGTATCTCTGCGATAGGGTGAGTCTTGGGGGTACATGCCCAGGAGTGGGATGGCTTGGTCAGGTGGCAAGTTCATTCCAAGTCGTCCAAGGGTTATCCACACTGCTTTCCATCGTGGCTGTACGAGTTTACATTCCTACCAGCAGTGGATGAGTGTTCCTCTTTCCCCACGACCTGTCCAGCATTTGGTATCATTTATTTTCTTGATCCTTGCCAGTCTTGTTGGAGTAAGATGATATTTTAAAGTGGTTTTGATTTGCATTTCCTTAATGATTAGAAAAATTGAACAAATATTAAGATGTTTCTCAGCCATCTCTAATTCCTCACTTGTGAAGTCTCTGTTCAGATCTATGCTCCATCTATTGAGTGGGTCAATTGTTTTCTTTCTTCTTTGTTTTTTGAGTAGTTTATATATTCTGGAAATCAATGCTTTGTCAGATGTTTCTGCAGTGAAGGTTTCCTCCCACTCTGTGGGATTTCTCTTCACTTCCTTGATTGTTTCTTTTGATGTACAGAAGCTTTTGAGTTTAATGAGGTCCCATTTGTCAATTGTCGACCTTAATTCTTGCGCAGCTGCTGTCTGATTTAGGAAGTCTTTTCCTATGCATATGCCTTGTAGTCTGCTGCCAACTTTTTCTTCTATTGCCTTCAGAATTTACGGTTTCACATTGAGGTCTTTAATCCATCTGGAGTTGACTTTTGTACAGGGTGAGGTGTAGGGGTTTAATTTCATTCTTCTACAAGTGGTGATCCAGTTTTGCCAACACCAATTGCTGAAGATGCTGTCTTTTCTCCATTGTGTCTTCTTGGCCCCCTTGTCAAATATGAGGTGGCTGAAATTGTATGTGCTCAAGTTTGTATCTTCAGTTTTGTTCCATTGGGCAACAGGTCTGTTTGCGTGCCAGTACCAGGCTGTTTTTACGACTATAGCCCTGAAGTATAGTTGGAAGTCTGGTATAGAGATCCCCCCTGTGTTTCTCTTTTAACTCAGGGTGGTTTTGGCTATTTGGGGTCTTTTGTTTTTCCAAAATGAATTTAAGGACATTTTGTTTCCAAGCCTGTGAAGAAACTCTTGGGGATTTTAATTGGGATTGCATTAAATCTATACAAGAGTTTGGGTAGAATGCACATTTTTACTATGTTAACTTTCCCAGTCCATGAGCATGGGAGTTTTTTCCATCTTCTGATGTCTTCTTCAATTTCTTTCTTTACGGTTTAAAATTTTTGTTGTAGAGATCTTTGGTGTCTTTGGTTATGTTTGTTCCTAGGGATTTTATTGTTTTTAAGGCTATTGCGAGTGGGAAGGTCTCCTTGAATTCCATCTCCAGTTGCTTGTTGTTGGTGTAAAAAAGGCTACTGTTTTGGGGGGGAGCTAATTTTCTATCCTGTGACTTTGCTGAAGCTGTTAATCATTTCTAATAGTTTTCTGGTGGAGTTATTAGCATCCCTTAGGTAAACAATCATATCATCAGCAAATAGGGATAGCTTGACTTCCTCTTTTCCAATTAGTACTCTTTACATTTCCTTTTCTTGCCTTATTGCTCTAGCAAGTGTTTCAAGTACTATATTGAAGAGGAGTGGTGACAGGGGCAGCCTTGCCGAGTTCCTACCTTTAAAGGGAATGTTTCTGTTGTTTCCACATTTAGGATGATATTTTCTGTGGGTTTCCTGTATATTTCTTTGATTTCATTGAGGAATGATCCCTCCAATCCAATTCCCTCTAGGACTTTAAGCATGAAGGGATGCTGGATTTTGACAAAGGCTTTTTCCATGTCAATTGAGATGATGGTGTGGTTTTTGTCTTTCAGTCTATTTATATGTTTGATGATGTTTATTGATTTTTGTATGTTGAGCAATGCCTGCATCACTGGTATGAATCCAGCTTTGTCATGATGGATGATCTTGATGTGAGTCTGTATGTGATTTCTCAGTATCCTTTTTAGAATTTTGGCATCTGTATTCATTAGGGAGATGGGTCTATAGTTCCCCTTTTTAGTTGTATCTTTGCCAGGTTTTGATAATAGAGTGATGCTGGCTTCATAGAAGGAATTTGGGAGAATTCCCTCTGCTTGTATCCTTCTAAACAATTTCAGCAATAATGGTTGTAGGTCTTTTTGAAGTGTTTTATAGAATTCTGCCGTGAAACCCTCTGGGCCTGGGCTTTTTTTAGTTGTGAAGTTTCTTATTATATCTTCAATTTCTTAATATATTATGGGTCTGTTTAAGCTGTCAATCTCTTCTTGGTTGAGCTTTGGCAATTCCCAGGATCTCAGATATTCATCCATTTTTTCTAGGTTTTCAAACTTGGTAGAGTATAGGCTTTTGAAGTATTCCCATATGATATTCTTGATCTTTACCTTGTCTGTTGTGATATTTCTCTTTTCATCATGGATTTTATTGATTTGGATTTGTTCCTCCTTTCTTTTGGTTAACTGGGCTACAGGTCGGTCTATCTTGTTTATTCTTTCAACGAACCAAATTTAGATTCATTGATTTTTGTATTGTTTTCTTTGTTTCTATTTCATTGATTTCTGGTCTGATTTTTGTTATTTCTTCCTGACTTTTGCATTTAGGATTCATCTGTTGTTGCCTCTCAAGTGCTTTTAGCTGCAGTGTTAGATCATTCACTTGTGCTCTCTCTGTTTTTCTAATGTAGGAACCCAGGGCTATTAACTTCCCTCTTAGTACTGCTTTTAAGGTATCCCCTAGGTTTGTTGTGTTGTATTGTCATTGTCATTCAGTTCCAGGAATGCTTTTATTTCTTTCTTTATCTCTTCCTTGACCCATTCATTATTCAAGAGTGTGTTGTTTAGTTTCCATGTGTTCTTGTAGGCAGTAGGGCATATCCTGCTGTTGATGTTGATCTTTATTGCACTGTGGTCTGATAGAATGCATGAAATTATTTCGATTTTTTGTATTTGTGGAGGTTTCTTCTGGGTCCCAGTATGTGGTCGATTTTGGAGAATATTGTGTGGGGTGCTGAGTAGAAAGTGTATTCTCTGTTATTGGGGTGGAATATTCAGTAGAGGTCTGTGAGGTCCATTTGGTGTATCATATCGTTCAGTTCATATGTGTCTCTGTTTATTCTTTCTCCTGTTGACCTGTCCAAAAGGCTCAGTGGGGTATTGAAATTTCCTATTATGAATGTACTGGGGTTAGTGTGTGACTTTTGGTCCTGGAGAATTGTCTTTATAATGTTTGGTGCACCAGAGTTTGGGGCATATATATTTATAATTGTGAAATCTTCTTGGTGAATAATTCCTTTGATAAATATGTAATGGCCTTCTTTGTCTCTTCTGATTTCTTTTACTTCGAAGTCTGTTTTGTCTGATATTAAAATAGAAACACTTGCTTTTTTTGGTACCACTTGCTTGGAATATTTTTTCCATCCTTTAACTTTAAGGTGGTGCCTGTACTTGAAGGTAAAATGTGTTTCTTGTAGACAGTATATTGATGGGTTCTGTTTCCTAATCCAATCTCCTAGTCTATGTCTTTTGATTGGGGAATTTAGTCCATTAATATTTAAGGTTATGACTGACATGTTTCTGTTGCTTCCTTTTGCCTTATTATCCATTTGTGGTTTTGCTTTAGGTTTCTACTTCTGCAGTTATGCTTTTATTGATTTCTCTTTCTAGGTGCCTGGGGTTGGTTGCTCCTTTCTTCTGTCCTATGAATTGCTTCAATAATTCTCTGAAGGGGTGGTTTTCTGAACATGTATTCTTTCATCTTGTTTATGTCATTGAAGGTTTTTCTCTCTCCTTAAACTATAATCGACATTTTTGCTGGGTATAGTAGCCTGGGTTGGCATCTATTGTCCTTTAACACTGGGAATGCTTTGCTCCATGTTCTTCTTGCTTTCATAGTTTGCACTGAGAAGTCACTTGTAATTCTGACAGTTTTCCCCTTATATGCAACTTGTTGTTTTTCTCCTGTGGCTTTAAGGATTTTGTCTTTGTTTTGGGTGTCTAGCATTTTAAATATGATGTGGCATGGAGAGTTTCTTTTCTGATCTTGTCTGTTTAGAGTTCTATGTGCTTCTTGTATTTGTATTGGTTTGTATTTTTATTGTTTGGGGAAATTTTCATCTCTTATTCAGTTGAAGACCTGATCAGTACCATTCTCTTGGGATTCTTCTCCTTCCTCTATTCCTATGATGCAGAGGTTTGATCTTTTCATAGTGTCCCACAGTTCCTGGTTGTTCCAATTTTGTTTATTTTTAAATTTTTCATAATCTTTACTTGAGGTTTTTAGTTGTTCTGTGTTATCTTCCAGGTCTGGTATTCTTTGTTCTGCTTCCTCCATTCTGCTTCTGAGGCTTTTTCCATTCCTTTCCTCTTGATTGGATGAGTGTTTGATTTCCTTTTTCATTTCCTCTTCTGATTTCTTTAGTATTTCTACTTCCTTTTGGAGCTTCTCAATCTCTTCCTGTATCTCGTTTTTTTGCTTGTTAGTTTTCTTATATTTTTCAGCATCGGATATTTTCAGTGTTTCCACTTCCTTCCGGAATTTGTCATTCTCTCTCTCTAGGTCCTTCTTGAGTTCTTCATTCTCTTTTCTTAATTCTTTGATTTACTCTTTACAATCTTGTGCTTCTTTAATTATGTTCCCAATTTTGCTTCTGAAATCTGTGTCCTGGGCCATCTCCAGGGGAATCTCACTGTAGTAATCTTCCACAGGGTTGGTAGAGCTTGGTATGGGATTATCCTGCACCTTTCCCATATTGTCTCTTCTTCGTGTTCCTGGCATATGGGCTTCTCCTTTTCTGTATTCCCATGTGGGTCTCAAATGCCTCTTCACTGTGTTGAAGACTTGCTTTGCTTGCCTCCTTCAGATGCATTCCTTGTTTGTTTGATTGATTTGTTTTTTCCTTTACTCCTTCCTTATGGAGTGTTGACTTCTCTATGCTTTAGGCTTTCTATTGGAGGTCCAACTCACTCGTCCCTTTCTGTTCTAAAGGTTCTCCAGAGAATCCACTTGGACACTCCTTCCTTTGGTAATCCCAGTTGGTGGGGGTGGGGTGCTCTTTAGCCCATGCCCTGGTACCTATGTTTCAGGTGGTCTTGGGAGATCTCTGGTCGTACCACATTTTCCCTATCCACTTGTCAGTCGAGGGGCACTTGGATTGATTCAAGCTCTTTGCTATTGTGAACAGAGCTTCAATAAATATGGTTGTGCATGTATCTCTGTGGTAAGATGAGTCTTATGTGTAGATACCAAGGAGTGGTAAGACTGCATCAAGTGGCAAGCTCATTTTGAGTCTTTTAAGTGTTCTCAACATTGCTTTCCATAGTTGTACAAATTTACATTCCCGCCATCAGTGGATGAGTGTTCACCTTTCACCACAACCTCTCCATCACTTGGTATCATTTATTTTCTTGATCCTAGCCAGTCTTATCGGAGTTAGGCGATATCTTAAATTGGTTTTAATTTGCATTTCCTTGATTATTAGCATCATTGAACATGTTTTAAGATGTTTCTCAGCCATCTCTAATTCCTCAGTTGTGAAGTCTGTTCAGCTTTTTGCTCCATCTTTTGAGTGAGTCATTTGTTTCCTTTCTTTTTTGTTCTTTGAGTAGTTTATATATTCTGGAAATCAGTGCTTTGTCAGATGTATCTTCAGTGAAGGTTTCTTCACATTCTGTGGCTTTTCTATTCACTTCCTTGATACTTTCTTTTGCTGTATAGAAGCTTTTCAGTTTAATGAGATCCCATTTGTCAATTGTCAAAATTATTTCCTGCTCAGCTGCTGTCTGGCTCCTTGCCTCCAAACTGGGAAATCTGCAGGAAGAGAGGCGATAAGGCCCTGCTGTTGAAGACCTGATATAAACATGGGAAAGATGTATAGAGACCGCACTTGCAAGTATACAGATGGTCTCTGGAATGCCAGAGAGTGTTACCATAGGCCACTAAACCAATAAAGCAAATATAGGTCTCCCTGAGTCAAGCAAGACTCCTCCATCAGCACCAGCTACACTTCATCTGCCTGGAAATACAGTGCAGCAGTTGCAACCATATGTCTGTTTATCCCAAATCAATTGGCTATTAGCTCTCTCCTTGGAGGAATAACCCACGACTGATGCCACAAGCTTACATCTTCTAATGGTTAGGAGATGTTATAAACCACACGAAGACCCTGTCATACTCAACAGAAGAAAATGTAATTCATGGATTAACATACCATCCAAACATCTGTGTCTATACCAAAGTAACCTACCATAACAATTAGCACTGTTTAAATACCTATATATCTAATTGTGTGTGCTTCATTAGTAGGATCAAAAGGCTATATATTATACTGTTTAAATACCTATATATCTAATTGCATATGCTTCATTAGGTCGAAAGGTTATGCCTGGACAAGCTGGCAGCCCATGAAAGAAAACAGCCAGAATTGACTAGAGACCAAGACAACAGCTCCAGAGAAAGTAGACTGTTTTGCTTCTCATCCACCTGTGCCCCTTTTCTAAGCCTAGGGAACAATNATCAGATCTCCTGGAACTAGAGTTACTGCTGACAATTGTTGGTTAGCTGCCATGTAGATGCTGTGAACTGAACCAGGTCCTCTGCAGGAGCATCCAGTGCTCTTAACTGCTGAGCCATCTCTCCAGCCCCAGGCTCCACTTTTTAAATGTGTATTCTTGGGGTTAAATTTAGACCCATGCACATATACAACAAGCACTCCACTCACCGAGCTGCTTCCCCAGCCCCAAATATTCTTTTTCATGTAAAGGAGAAAATGTTTGTGTAGATCCATGGTGCCCCCCACCTACTGAAAGGATAAGCTCTGATAAATAGGCCTCAACACTGAGGCCCGTTTTTGTATTTCAAAACAATTCAACCTCATACAGGAAAAAATAATTACAAACATCTCTCGAAATGCAAGAAAACTTTTTGAGAAGAATATTATTTTATATAACAATTTCAAGATGAATGATATGAAACAGTTAGCAACTCTGTGCACATCCATAGGAAGCTCATCATCTCTAACTGCCCGGGCTGGGAGGGCACAGCAGGGAAGAGTACACGTTGGCTGTGCAAGCCCGAGGACTGAGTTTAACATTGCATTCTTCTAACTCCAGCACTCTGGGAACCAGAGATCCCAAAGTCCCTGGGGCTTGCTGGTGACCAGCCCAGCTCCAAGTCAGGACCCTGTCTCAAAGGAATAAGGCAAGGAATAATAGAACAAGACTCCTAATGTCATCCTCTAGCCTACAAACCCATGCCTAGGTGTGTACCCCCACACATGTGTATATACTATATATAACACTATATATATATATATATATATATAGTCTATTCGTCCTTTAGACATGCATGGCTGCAATCCACGTGATCTTTCTCCTTGGAACAGGCTCACAGCTTTACAAGGCTGTAAGCCTCAGAATTGTCCCCAGCCAGCAGGCTTACAATTCCAGGCTGAGCTCTGGCAAGTTGGAGGAGGGGACCATGAGAAGTTACCTGGAGATGAAGGAAATGGATTCATCAAGTCTGGGAGAAAAAGACTCGCTTTTATTCATACCAGCAATGTGCTTATATACTAAAAGCTACTGTGCTCTGTGCAAGGAATTGTAGGGGGAGGGGCATGAGAGTGTGAATGAGAGGAAGGGAAGGGGGGCCACCTTGACTCCTACCAGAGGCAGTAGATCTCCTGTTTGTGTAAGCAGTAAACTAGAGGTGTGACATTTTGATCAATATCTCGAAGGATGAGGCCATCAGGGTCTAGAACTCTGCAGAGATAGGCGAGTCAGGAAATGCTGCAATATTCCAAACTCAGGGAGCTACAGATCACACACAGAGGCAACTTAAGTCCCCATGGTGATATCAGATAACTCACAAAATCCCAGGGACAAAATTTGAAGGCCCTACCTCAAGCCAGACAAAGTCTTATTCGTACAGCCCTGTAGTATAGTTTGAAATCTGGTATAGTGCTCCCCCCCATTGCTCTTTTGGCTCAGGATTGCTTTGGGTATCCTGGGTCTTTCGTTTTTCCATATGAATTTAAGGACTTTTTTTTTCCAAGACTGTGAAGGAACTCTTGGGGACTTTAATTGATATTGCATTAAATCTGTATATTAATTTGGGCAGAATGGACATTTTTAATATATTAATTTTTCCAATCTATGAGCAATGGAGGTCTTTCCATCTTCTGATGTCTTCTACAATTTCCTACTTCAGGGGTTTAAAATTATTGTTGTAGAGATCTTTGGTGTCTTTGGTTAGATTTGTTCCTAGGTATTTTATTGTTTTTGAGTCTATTGTGATTGGGAAGGTCTCCTTGTATTCCTTCTTTTATTGTTTTTGGTGTAAAGAAAGGCTACTGGTTTTTCTAGGTTAATTTTGTATCCCACCACTTTACTGAAAACATTGTTTCTAGTTTTCTGGTGGAGGTTTTAGCATCCCTTAGGTAAATTATCATATCATCTGCAAAAAGTGATAGCGTGAATTCCCCATTTCTAATTAGTACTCCTTTAATTTCAGTTTCTTGCCTTATTGCCCTAGCAAGTGTTTCGAGCACTATATTAAAGAGGAGTGGCCACAGGAGGAACCCATGCAGACTTCCAATTTTTAAGGGGGAATGCTTCCATCTTTTCTCCATTTAGGATGATGTTGGCTGTGGGTTTCCTGCATATGACTTTGATTACATTGAGGACTGATCCCTCAGTCCAATTCCATCTAGGATATTAAGCAGGAGGTGATCTTGGATTTTTCTCAAAGGCTTTTTCTGCTTTAATTTAGATGATCATGTTGATTTTGCCTTTCAGTCCATTTATGTGTTTTATAATATTTATTGATTTTCCTATATTGAACCATCCCTGCATCTCTGGTATGAATCCAACTTGGTCATAATGGAAGATCTTTTTGACGTGGGTCCGTATGCTATTTGCAAGTATTTTGTTGAGAAATTTTGCATTTGTGTTCATTAATGAGATGGGTTCTATACTTCTCCTTTTTGGTTGTATCTTTGCCTGGTTTTGGTATTAGAGTAATGCTGGCTTCATAGAAGGAATTTGGGAGATTTATCTCTACTTGTATACTTCTGAACAGTTTGAGTAATAGTTGTAAGGTTTTTTTTTATTTTTTTGGTCTGTTTCAAGACAGGGACTACTTGTAGCCCCAGCTGTCCTGGACCTCACTCTGTAGACAAGGCTGGCCTTGAACTCACAAAGATCTGCCTGCCTCTGCCTCCCGTGTGCTAGGATTAAAGGCATACACAACAACATGTAAGTTTTTTTTTTTTTTTAAAGTTTTGTTGAATTCTGCCCTGAAATCATTTGGGCCTGGGCTTTTTTTTTTAGTTGGGAGATTTCTTATTACATTTTCAATTTATTCATATATTATGGGACTGTTTAAGTTGTAAATCTCTTCTTGCTTAAGCTTTGGTGATTCTCAGGATTCAGATATTCATCCATTTCTCTGAGGTTTTCAAACTTAGTAGAGTATAGATTTTTGAACTATTCCTGTATGATTTTCTGGATTTTTTCATTGTCTATTGTGATATTTCTGCTTTCATCATGAATTCATTGACTTGGAGTTTCTCTTTCTTTTGGTTAACTGGGCTACAGTTATGTCTATCTTATTTATTCTCCCCCCAAAACAACTTTTGTATTCATTGAATTTTATATTGTTTTCTTTGTTTCCATTTCATTGATTTCTGATCTGATTTTTGTTATTTCTTCCTCTCTGTTGCATTTACGGTTCATTTGTTGTTGTCTCTCAAGTGTTTTAGCTGAAGTGTTAGATCGTTCACTTGTGCTCTTTCTGTTTTTCTAATGTAGGCAAACAGGGCTATAAACTTCCTTCTTAGTATCCCATAGGTTTTGTTGTGTGTTATTGTCATTATCATTCAGTTCCAGGAATGCTTTTATTTCTTCTTTATTTCTTCCTTGGCCCTTTCATTATTCAGGAGTGTGTTGTTTATTCTCCATATGTTCTTATAGATAGTAGGGCTTATCCTGGTGTTGATATTGAGCTTTATTGCACTGTGGTCTGATAGAATGCATGAAAATATTTCAATCTTTTTGTATTTGTTGAGTTTTTTTCTGTTTTGCAGTATGGTGTCCATTTTGGAGGATGCTCTGTGGAATATTCAGTAGATGTCTGTGAGGTCCATTTGATGTATTGTATCCTTCAGTTCAGATGTCTCTATTTATTATTTGTCCAGTTGGCCCATCCAAAAGGCTCAGTGAAGTATTGAATTCCCCTTCTATGTTTGAATAGAACCTTTACTCTTGTTTTCTAGACATTTATATTTTGTCTGTAATCTCTAAAATGCAGGAGTTGTACTACACACCCATAAAGAGGAATCAAATTGTAAAGGTCCACTTAGCCCATTTAAACTGTCTGCTCTCGGACTGCATACTGTTGGTTCAAGGAGTCAAAACCCAGTCTTTTTTGAGCCAAATTATCTAAGTAGACAAAATAAATGTTGCAGGTAATAATTGTCAAATACAGAAAAATATAGAGAACACTTATGTACATTTAATTCCAAAGTTGTCACTGGAAATCTTTTACAAATTAGGAGTAAAACAAATATTAATAACAATTTGTATTCCCAATTAGTTTAAACATTTTACCATTTTATATTGAGCATATTTAATAAATTTTATTTAATAGAAGCATTTTAATTTTTATTATAATTCTAAATACTATATAATGTATAGAGAAAATTCAGGCAAAAACTGAGCACCTTGTAAATAAACCTTGACCAGACAAAAATTTGCTTTTCAAACTATTTCAGTGAAATATGACCCTAGAAAAAGCAAGATTATTCATATAGCTCCAACCTTTTGTTAATATAATAAATCCCTTTAGACCTTTATTACCTATAGACACTGTTTTATTATTTATATTTAAGCCTTTACTAAAGTAGCTTTATGTATGAATATGGAAATTTATTCTAAACATCTTAGTTCAAAGTATAAATTTTAAGACGTCTTAGTAAGGCTTGGTGCAGGTTTTAAATGACCAATTTTATTTAAATATTTCAATATGCTTTATCGATCCTTGGCATAAAATTCTGTGTGCTCTAAAAATATTTTACCTAGTGGTTAAATGTCTTAGCTATAAAACACACTTAATGTATCCTAGAGTTTACATGGAAAATAAGTAATTATTTCTTTAATTAACATATTCATAACGACTAAAAGCTTTACATGTTAACTGGTTAATGGTTTCCTAAAATTTTTGTCTCAGGTGTTGAAGGAGCACAAATATTAGGTGGCAGTATATACCCATAAACATTTAATTGTCACCACATATTTGTAATCCTGCCAGCTACTCTTAATAAGGACAAATAATATACACACAACTACAACCTTTGTTGAAATATAATTTATCTGTTAATATAATCAAATCTATATTTATATCTTCATTTATATTTATATTATATTTACACTCCTGAGTCTCAGAAGAAGTGACAGTTCCGAGATTTGGCCTTTAATGAATTTAAACAGTATGTAACTACATGTTAATAATTTATATAAGACCAATTAAAAATTGACAATACAAAAGATCTAAAACAAATACGATTTATAAGTTGGACCTATCCATGCTCGTTTATAGTTTAATTTCTAATAGACATTAGCCTTTAAATTCACAAGAGATTAAAATATGGACAAGCATTCACACACACATGCACACAGTTTTTGAGGTAATCTGTAAGAAGGAAGTTACATTATTATTTGATACTTAAAGAGAAATACAAAACTGTTCTTAAAAATTTTTATTTAAATTGAACCAAGATTTTTTGTTTATGTTTTTAATGAGAATTTATGCTCATAACTAGCAAGAAGTAATTCATTGGAACCAGCATTTGTTCTGGGAACCCCATAGGCAGATGGGGCTGTTCACAAAGTCCCATAGTAACCTGCCTGCCTCTGCCTCCAGAGTGCTGAAATTGAAGTTAATTTTGAAGGACAGTTTAAAGTAAATTTAATCACAATATTTAAAACAAATTTTTACTAAATTGTGCAGCAAGCCATGCATGAAACTCAGACGGCCAGTGTGCACACAGCAGGCAGGCAGGTGCTGCCAAATTACAGGCCATGTGTAGTTGGGGAACCTGTGAGTAAAAAGCCTTTTTCCATTAAAGCTTTTCTCTTCTGGCAACAATTTTTGAAATGCATTAAGGTTAGTTCTTCAGTAAAGCCTTTAAGTTGTAAGACATTTAACAGACCAAAATGGGGGCAGAGCTAGCTGCACTCCGCCCACCACAAGATAAGCGTGTGCCCCATTGGGCAAGTGGACTTCACCCGTGTCCTGCAGAATGCCAACCAGCAATGGATCAGGTGAGGGCTGCCTTCCTGGGGACTTTGGGCACCCCTGTGACCTGTAGAAGCCTTGTATCGCCCAGCATCTTCCAACCTTCCAGCCCCAGCGGGTGACGTGGGTGGACCTAGCCATGCTCCACACAGCACAAGACCAGTGTGTGCCCTGCTGGGCAAGCGAGTTTACCCATGCCCTGTAGAAGGCAAAACTGCAAAGGACCAGGTAAGGGCTGCCTTCCTGGGGACTTTGGGCACTGTAGAGGCCTGGTATCTCCTGGGACCTTCCAACCTTCTGGCCCCAGCATGTGACATGGGCAGGGCTAGCCATGCTCCACACGGCACAAGCCCAGCATGCACACACCTGGACTAGCAGACTTCACACGTGTCCTGCAGAACATCAACCTGCAAAACACCAACCTAGGGAAGTGGTGGTGCAGAGGATCTTGCTCTGCAGCCAATGTTGAGGCACAAGAACCAAAGAAACAAATAAACAAACAAATGCTCATGCTAAAGACACAAAAAAATCCAACATAGGAAAAGATCATAATAAATCCACACTGAACTCTACCAATCCTACATAAGACTCCTACAATGAAATCTCCCTGGAAGGAAACCAAGACAGACTTTAGAAAAACAATTGTGGATGTATTCAAAGAAATTAGAGAACTAAGGGAAGAGAATGAAAAACTCAAGAAGTACCAAGAAGGTGATAATGACAATCACTGGAAAGAACTAAGGGGAGAGATTGAAAAACACAAGAAGGACCTAGAGGGAGATAATGACAAACATTGGAAAAACTAAAGGGAGAAAATGACAAACTCCAGAAGGAAGTGGAAATGCTGAAAAGATCCTAGGCTGAAAAAGAAAAAAGAAAATGACCAGTGAACCAAGGACCTACAAGATGAAAATGACAGGCTCCAGATGGAAATGGAAGCACTAAAGAAATCACAGGATGAAATGAAAAAAGAAATTGAACATTTATCCAATCAACAGGAAAGAATGGGAAAAAGCCTCAGAAGCAGAATGGAAGAAGCAGAAAAAAGAATATCAGACATGCCAGATTACATGGTCCAACTGGAATGCTCAAGTAAAGATTATGAAAATTAAAAAAAAAAAAACACAAGAGGAACAACCAAGAAAGAAAGGTGGGGACACTATGAAAAAAACCAAACCTCTGAATCATTGGGATAGAGGGCAGAGAAGAATCTCAAGACAACACTATTGACCAGATCTTTAACAGGATAATAGAAGAAAATTTCCCCAAACTGAAAAAAAGATAAACCCAGATGAATACAAGAAGCACATAGAACATCAAACAGACAAGACCAGAAAAGAATTTCCCCACACCGTATAATTGTTAAAACACTGGATGCTCAAAACAAAGACAAAATACTGAAAGCCACAAAAGAAAAACAAGTTACATATATGAGGAAACCCATCAGAATTACAGCTGACTTCTCAGCACAAACTATGAAAGCTAGAAGAATGTGGACCAAAGTATTCCCAGTATTAAACGACTTTAGATGCCAACCCTGAATATTATACCCAGCAAAAATGTCAATCATAGTTGAAGGAGAAAGAAGAATCTTTCACGACATGAACAAGATGAAAGAATACATGTCTAAGAAACCAACACTTCAGAAAAATCCTCAAAGCAATCCAAAGAGCAGAGAAAAGAACCAACTATCCCTAAGCAATTAAAGACAGAAAGCAACAAAATCATAACAGAGTAAATAGAAACCTAGACCAAGAAGGCAAACCAAAAATAAAGTAAAAAGAAACAACACCCTTCTCTCAATAATAACCTTAAATAATAATGGTCTAAACTCCCCAATCAGAAGGCATAGACAAGGAGAATGGATTAGGAAATGGAACCCTTCTATATGCTGTCTACAAGAAATCCATCTCACCCTCAAGGACAGACACCTCCTTAGAGTGAAAGGATGGAAAAAAGTATTCCACGAAAATGGTACCAAGAAACAAGCTGGAGTGGCTATTCTAATATCAGACAAAATACATCTCAAAGCAAAATTAATCAGAAGAGACAAAGAGGGCCATTACATCCTTGTCAAAGGAACAATGAACAATGAAGACTTCACAATCCTAAATGTCTATGCACCAAACTCTGGTGCACCTAACTTTATAAATACAAATCTACAGGACCTCAAGACACAGTTTAATCTTAATACACTAATACTGGGAGACTACAACACCCCACTGAGCCTCTTGGATAGATCAACAGGACAAAAAAATAAACAGAGAGACATCATAATTGAACAATACAATTAACTAAATGGACCTCACGGACATCTACAGAGTATTCCACCCAAATACCAGAGAATATACTTTCTACTCAGCACCTCATGGAACATTCTCCAAAATCGACCGCATACTGGGGCACAAAAGGAACCTCAATAAATACAAAGAGATAGAAATTATTCCATGCATTCTATCAGACCACAGTGCAATAAAGCTCAGTATGAGCCCCAGCATAAGTCCAAGTAGCTACAAGAACACATATGGAGACTAAACAACAAACTCTTGACTAATGAAAGGGTCAAGGAAGAAATGAAGAAAGAAATAAAAGTATTCATGAAACTTAATGAAGAAGACAATACAATACAACAAAACCTTNAACAGAGCTGCAATAAATATAGCTGTACATCCATTTACCTGCAAAGTTCATGATGTTGCCTTTCTTTACTGCTGCATCGAACTCCATTGTGTACATGTTCCACATTTTCTCTATCCACTCATCACTTGAGGATCATTTGGGTTGGTTTCAGCTTTTTGCTATTGTGAACAGAGCTGCAATAAATATAGCTGTACATCCATTTACCTGCAAAGTTCATGATGTTGCCTTTCTTTACTGCTGCATCGAACTCCATTGTGTACATGTTCCACATTTTCTCTATCCACTCATCACTTGAGGATCATTTGGGTTGGTTTCAGCTTTTTGCTATTGTGAACAGAGCTGCAATAAATATAGCTGTACATCCATTTACCTGCAAAGTTCATGATGTTGCCTTTCTTTACTGCTGCATCGAACTCCATTGTGTACATGTTCCACATTTTCTCTATCCACTCATCACTTGAGGATCATTTGGGTTGGTTTCAGCTTTTTGCTATTGTGAACAGAGCTGCAATAAATATAGCTGTACATCCATTTACCTGCAAAGTTCATGATGTTGCCTTTCTTTACTGCTGCATCGAACTCCATTGTGTACATGTTCCACATTTTCTCTATCCACTCATCACTTGAGGATCATTTGGGTTGGTTTCAGCTTTTTGCTATTGTGAACAGAGCTGCAATAAATATAGCTGTACATCCATTTACCTGCAAAGTTCATGATGTTGCCTTTCTTTACTGCTGCATCGAACTCCATTGTGTACATGTTCCACATTTTCTCTATCCACTCATCACTTGAGGATCATTTGGGTTGGTTTCAGCTTTTTGCTATTGTGAACAGAGCTGCAATAAATATAGCTGTACATCCATTTACCTGCAAAGTTCATGATGTTGCCTTTCTTTACTGCTGCATCGAACTCCATTGTGTACATGTTCCACATTTTCTCTATCCACTCATCACTTGAGGATCATTTGGGTTGGTTTCAGCTTTTTGCTATTGTGAACAGAGCTGCAATAAATATAGCTGTACATCCATTTACCTGCAAAGTTCATGATGTTGCCTTTCTTTACTGCTGCATCGAACTCCATTGTGTACATGTTCCACATTTTCTCTATCCACTCATCACTTGAGGATCATTTGGGTTGGTTTCAGCTTTTTGCTATTGTGAACAGAGCTGCAATAAATATAGCTGTACATCCATTTACCTGCAAAGTTCATGATGTTGCCTTTCTTTACTGCTGCATCGAACTCCATTGTGTACATGTTCCACATTTTCTCTATCCACTCATCACTTGAGGATCATTTGGGTTGGTTTCAGCTTTTTGCTATTGTGAACAGAGCTGCAATAAATATAGCTGTACATCCATTTACCTGCAAAGTTCATGATGTTGCCTTTCTTTACTGCTGCATCGAACTCCATTGTGTACATGTTCCACATTTTCTCTATCCACTCATCACTTGAGGATCATTTGGGTTGGTTTCAGCTTTTTGCTATTGTGAACAGAGCTGCAATAAATATAGCTGTACATCCATTTACCTGCAAAGTTCATGATGTTGCCTTTCTTTACTGCTGCATCGAACTCCATTGTGTACATGTTCCACATTTTCTCTATCCACTCATCACTTGAGGATCATTTGGGTTGGTTTCAGCTTTTTGCTATTGTGAACAGAGCTGCAATAAATATAGCTGTACATCCATTTACCTGCAAAGTTCATGATGTTGCCTTTCTTTACTGCTGCATCGAACTCCATTGTGTACATGTTCCACATTTTCTCTATCCACTCATCACTTGAGGATCATTTGGGTTGGTTTCAGCTTTTTGCTATTGTGAACAGAGCTGCAATAAATATAGCTGTACATCCATTTACCTGCAAAGTTCATGATGTTGCCTTTCTTTACTGCTGCATCGAACTCCATTGTGTACATGTTCCACATTTTCTCTATCCACTCATCACTTGAGGATCATTTGGGTTGGTTTCAGCTTTTTGCTATTGTGAACAGAGCTGCAATAAATATAGCTGTACATCCATTTACCTGCAAAGTTCATGATGTTGCCTTTCTTTACTGCTGCATCGAACTCCATTGTGTACATGTTCCACATTTTCTCTATCCACTCATCACTTGAGGATCATTTGGGTTGGTTTCAGCTTTTTGCTATTGTGAACAGAGCTGCAATAAATATAGCTGTACATCCATTTACCTGCAAAGTTCATGATGTTGCCTTTCTTTACTGCTGCATCGAACTCCATTGTGTACATGTTCCACATTTTCTCTATCCACTCATCACTTGAGGATCATTTGGGTTGGTTTCAGCTTTTTGCTATTGTGAACAGAGCTGCAATAAATATAGCTGTACATCCATTTACCTGCAAAGTTCATGATGTTGCCTTTCTTTACTGCTGCATCGAACTCCATTGTGTACATGTTCCACATTTTCTCTATCCACTCATCACTTGAGGATCATTTGGGTTGGTTTCAGCTTTTTGCTATTGTGAACAGAGCTGCAATAAATATAGCTGTACATCCATTTACCTGCAAAGTTCATGATGTTGCCTTTCTTTACTGCTGCATCGAACTCCATTGTGTACATGTTCCACATTTTCTCTATCCACTCATCACTTGAGGATCATTTGGGTTGGTTTCAGCTTTTTGCTATTGTGAACAGAGCTGCAATAAATATAGCTGTACATCCATTTACCTGCAAAGTTCATGATGTTGCCTTTCTTTACTGCTGCATCGAACTCCATTGTGTACATGTTCCACATTTTCTCTATCCACTCATCACTTGAGGATCATTTGGGTTGGTTTCAGCTTTTTGCTATTGTGAACAGAGCTGCAATAAATATAGCTGTACATCCATTTACCTGCAAAGTTCATGATGTTGCCTTTCTTTACTGCTGCATCGAACTCCATTGTGTACATGTTCCACATTTTCTCTATCCACTCATCACTTGAGGATCATTTGGGTTGGTTTCAGCTTTTTGCTATTGTGAACAGAGCTGCAATAAATATAGCTGTACATCCATTTACCTGCAAAGTTCATGATGTTGCCTTTCTTTACTGCTGCATCGAACTCCATTGTGTACATGTTCCACATTTTCTCTATCCACTCATCACTTGAGGATCATTTGGGTTGGTTTCAGCTTTTTGCTATTGTGAACAGAGCTGCAATAAATATAGCTGTACATCCATTTACCTGCAAAGTTCATGATGTTGCCTTTCTTTACTGCTGCATCGAACTCCATTGTGTACATGTTCCACATTTTCTCTATCCACTCATCACTTGAGGATCATTTGGGTTGGTTTCAGCTTTTTGCTATTGTGAACAGAGCTGCAATAAATATAGCTGTACATCCATTTACCTGCAAAGTTCATGATGTTGCCTTTCTTTACTGCTGCATCGAACTCCATTGTGTACATGTTCCACATTTTCTCTATCCACTCATCACTTGAGGATCATTTGGGTTGGTTTCAGCTTTTTGCTATTGTGAACAGAGCTGCAATAAATATAGCTGTACATCCATTTACCTGCAAAGTTCATGATGTTGCCTTTCTTTACTGCTGCATCGAACTCCATTGTGTACATGTTCCACATTTTCTCTATCCACTCATCACTTGAGGATCATTTGGGTTGGTTTCAGCTTTTTGCTATTGTGAACAGAGCTGCAATAAATATAGCTGTACATCCATTTACCTGCAAAGTTCATGATGTTGCCTTTCTTTACTGCTGCATCGAACTCCATTGTGTACATGTTCCACATTTTCTCTATCCACTCATCACTTGAGGATCATTTGGGTTGGTTTCAGCTTTTTGCTATTGTGAACAGAGCTGCAATAAATATAGCTGTACATCCATTTACCTGCAAAGTTCATGATGTTGCCTTTCTTTACTGCTGCATCGAACTCCATTGTGTACATGTTCCACATTTTCTCTATCCACTCATCACTTGAGGATCATTTGGGTTGGTTTCAGCTTTTTGCTATTGTGAACAGAGCTGCAATAAATATAGCTGTACATCCATTTACCTGCAAAGTTCATGATGTTGCCTTTCTTTACTGCTGCATCGAACTCCATTGTGTACATGTTCCACATTTTCTCTATCCACTCATCACTTGAGGATCATTTGGGTTGGTTTCAGCTTTTTGCTATTGTGAACAGAGCTGCAATAAATATAGCTGTACATCCATTTACCTGCAAAGTTCATGATGTTGCCTTTCTTTACTGCTGCATCGAACTCCATTGTGTACATGTTCCACATTTTCTCTATCCACTCATCACTTGAGGATCATTTGGGTTGGTTTCAGCTTTTTGCTATTGTGAACAGAGCTGCAATAAATATAGCTGTACATCCATTTACCTGCAAAGTTCATGATGTTGCCTTTCTTTACTGCTGCATCGAACTCCATTGTGTACATGTTCCACATTTTCTCTATCCACTCATCACTTGAGGATCATTTGGGTTGGTTTCAGCTTTTTGCTATTGTGAACAGAGCTGCAATAAATATAGCTGTACATCCATTTACCTGCAAAGTTCATGATGTTGCCTTTCTTTACTGCTGCATCGAACTCCATTGTGTACATGTTCCACATTTTCTCTATCCACTCATCACTTGAGGATCATTTGGGTTGGTTTCAGCTTTTTGCTATTGTGAACAGAGCTGCAATAAATATAGCTGTACATCCATTTACCTGCAAAGTTCATGATGTTGCCTTTCTTTACTGCTGCATCGAACTCCATTGTGTACATGTTCCACATTTTCTCTATCCACTCATCACTTGAGGATCATTTGGGTTGGTTTCAGCTTTTTGCTATTGTGAACAGAGCTGCAATAAATATAGCTGTACATCCATTTACCTGCAAAGTTCATGATGTTGCCTTTCTTTACTGCTGCATCGAACTCCATTGTGTACATGTTCCACATTTTCTCTATCCACTCATCACTTGAGGATCATTTGGGTTGGTTTCAGCTTTTTGCTATTGTGAACAGAGCTGCAATAAATATAGCTGTACATCCATTTACCTGCAAAGTTCATGATGTTGCCTTTCTTTACTGCTGCATCGAACTCCATTGTGTACATGTTCCACATTTTCTCTATCCACTCATCACTTGAGGATCATTTGGGTTGGTTTCAGCTTTTTGCTATTGTGAACAGAGCTGCAATAAATATAGCTGTACATCCATTTACCTGCAAAGTTCATGATGTTGCCTTTCTTTACTGCTGCATCGAACTCCATTGTGTACATGTTCCACATTTTCTCTATCCACTCATCACTTGAGGATCATTTGGGTTGGTTTCAGCTTTTTGCTATTGTGAACAGAGCTGCAATAAATATAGCTGTACATCCATTTACCTGCAAAGTTCATGATGTTGCCTTTCTTTACTGCTGCATCGAACTCCATTGTGTACATGTTCCACATTTTCTCTATCCACTCATCACTTGAGGATCATTTGGGTTGGTTTCAGCTTTTTGCTATTGTGAACAGAGCTGCAATAAATATAGCTGTACATCCATTTACCTGCAAAGTTCATGATGTTGCCTTTCTTTACTGCTGCATCGAACTCCATTGTGTACATGTTCCACATTTTCTCTATCCACTCATCACTTGAGGATCATTTGGGTTGGTTTCAGCTTTTTGCTATTGTGAACAGAGCTGCAATAAATATAGCTGTACATCCATTTACCTGCAAAGTTCATGATGTTGCCTTTCTTTACTGCTGCATCGAACTCCATTGTGTACATGTTCCACATTTTCTCTATCCACTCATCACTTGAGGATCATTTGGGTTGGTTTCAGCTTTTTGCTATTGTGAACAGAGCTGCAATAAATATAGCTGTACATCCATTTACCTGCAAAGTTCATGATGTTGCCTTTCTTTACTGCTGCATCGAACTCCATTGTGTACATGTTCCACATTTTCTCTATCCACTCATCACTTGAGGATCATTTGGGTTGGTTTCAGCTTTTTGCTATTGTGAACAGAGCTGCAATAAATATAGCTGTACATCCATTTACCTGCAAAGTTCATGATGTTGCCTTTCTTTACTGCTGCATCGAACTCCATTGTGTACATGTTCCACATTTTCTCTATCCACTCATCACTTGAGGATCATTTGGGTTGGTTTCAGCTTTTTGCTATTGTGAACAGAGCTGCAATAAATATAGCTGTACATCCATTTACCTGCAAAGTTCATGATGTTGCCTTTCTTTACTGCTGCATCGAACTCCATTGTGTACATGTTCCACATTTTCTCTATCCACTCATCACTTGAGGATCATTTGGGTTGGTTTCAGCTTTTTGCTATTGTGAACAGAGCTGCAATAAATATAGCTGTACATCCATTTACCTGCAAAGTTCATGATGTTGCCTTTCTTTACTGCTGCATCGAACTCCATTGTGTACATGTTCCACATTTTCTCTATCCACTCATCACTTGAGGATCATTTGGGTTGGTTTCAGCTTTTTGCTATTGTGAACAGAGCTGCAATAAATATAGCTGTACATCCATTTACCTGCAAAGTTCATGATGTTGCCTTTCTTTACTGCTGCATCGAACTCCATTGTGTACATGTTCCACATTTTCTCTATCCACTCATCACTTGAGGATCATTTGGGTTGGTTTCAGCTTTTTGCTATTGTGAACAGAGCTGCAATAAATATAGCTGTACATCCATTTACCTGCAAAGTTCATGATGTTGCCTTTCTTTACTGCTGCATCGAACTCCATTGTGTACATGTTCCACATTTTCTCTATCCACTCATCACTTGAGGATCATTTGGGTTGGTTTCAGCTTTTTGCTATTGTGAACAGAGCTGCAATAAATATAGCTGTACATCCATTTACCTGCAAAGTTCATGATGTTGCCTTTCTTTACTGCTGCATCGAACTCCATTGTGTACATGTTCCACATTTTCTCTATCCACTCATCACTTGAGGATCATTTGGGTTGGTTTCAGCTTTTTGCTATTGTGAACAGAGCTGCAATAAATATAGCTGTACATCCATTTACCTGCAAAGTTCATGATGTTGCCTTTCTTTACTGCTGCATCGAACTCCATTGTGTACATGTTCCACATTTTCTCTATCCACTCATCACTTGAGGATCATTTGGGTTGGTTTCAGCTTTTTGCTATTGTGAACAGAGCTGCAATAAATATAGCTGTACATCCATTTACCTGCAAAGTTCATGATGTTGCCTTTCTTTACTGCTGCATCGAACTCCATTGTGTACATGTTCCACATTTTCTCTATCCACTCATCACTTGAGGATCATTTGGGTTGGTTTCAGCTTTTTGCTATTGTGAACAGAGCTGCAATAAATATAGCTGTACATCCATTTACCTGCAAAGTTCATGATGTTGCCTTTCTTTACTGCTGCATCGAACTCCATTGTGTACATGTTCCACATTTTCTCTATCCACTCATCACTTGAGGATCATTTGGGTTGGTTTCAGCTTTTTGCTATTGTGAACAGAGCTGCAATAAATATAGCTGTACATCCATTTACCTGCAAAGTTCATGATGTTGCCTTTCTTTACTGCTGCATCGAACTCCATTGTGTACATGTTCCACATTTTCTCTATCCACTCATCACTTGAGGATCATTTGGGTTGGTTTCAGCTTTTTGCTATTGTGAACAGAGCTGCAATAAATATAGCTGTACATCCATTTACCTGCAAAGTTCATGATGTTGCCTTTCTTTACTGCTGCATCGAACTCCATTGTGTACATGTTCCACATTTTCTCTATCCACTCATCACTTGAGGATCATTTGGGTTGGTTTCAGCTTTTTGCTATTGTGAACAGAGCTGCAATAAATATAGCTGTACATCCATTTACCTGCAAAGTTCATGATGTTGCCTTTCTTTACTGCTGCATCGAACTCCATTGTGTACATGTTCCACATTTTCTCTATCCACTCATCACTTGAGGATCATTTGGGTTGGTTTCAGCTTTTTGCTATTGTGAACAGAGCTGCAATAAATATAGCTGTACATCCATTTACCTGCAAAGTTCATGATGTTGCCTTTCTTTACTGCTGCATCGAACTCCATTGTGTACATGTTCCACATTTTCTCTATCCACTCATCACTTGAGGATCATTTGGGTTGGTTTCAGCTTTTTGCTATTGTGAACAGAGCTGCAATAAATATAGCTGTACATCCATTTACCTGCAAAGTTCATGATGTTGCCTTTCTTTACTGCTGCATCGAACTCCATTGTGTACATGTTCCACATTTTCTCTATCCACTCATCACTTGAGGATCATTTGGGTTGGTTTCAGCTTTTTGCTATTGTGAACAGAGCTGCAATAAATATAGCTGTACATCCATTTACCTGCAAAGTTCATGATGTTGCCTTTCTTTACTGCTGCATCGAACTCCATTGTGTACATGTTCCACATTTTCTCTATCCACTCATCACTTGAGGATCATTTGGGTTGGTTTCAGCTTTTTGCTATTGTGAACAGAGCTGCAATAAATATAGCTGTACATCCATTTACCTGCAAAGTTCATGATGTTGCCTTTCTTTACTGCTGCATCGAACTCCATTGTGTACATGTTCCACATTTTCTCTATCCACTCATCACTTGAGGATCATTTGGGTTGGTTTCAGCTTTTTGCTATTGTGAACAGAGCTGCAATAAATATAGCTGTACATCCATTTACCTGCAAAGTTCATGATGTTGCCTTTCTTTACTGCTGCATCGAACTCCATTGTGTACATGTTCCACATTTTCTCTATCCACTCATCACTTGAGGATCATTTGGGTTGGTTTCAGCTTTTTGCTATTGTGAACAGAGCTGCAATAAATATAGCTGTACATCCATTTACCTGCAAAGTTCATGATGTTGCCTTTCTTTACTGCTGCATCGAACTCCATTGTGTACATGTTCCACATTTTCTCTATCCACTCATCACTTGAGGATCATTTGGGTTGGTTTCAGCTTTTTGCTATTGTGAACAGAGCTGCAATAAATATAGCTGTACATCCATTTACCTGCAAAGTTCATGATGTTGCCTTTCTTTACTGCTGCATCGAACTCCATTGTGTACATGTTCCACATTTTCTCTATCCACTCATCACTTGAGGATCATTTGGGTTGGTTTCAGCTTTTTGCTATTGTGAACAGAGCTGCAATAAATATAGCTGTACATCCATTTACCTGCAAAGTTCATGATGTTGCCTTTCTTTACTGCTGCATCGAACTCCATTGTGTACATGTTCCACATTTTCTCTATCCACTCATCACTTGAGGATCATTTGGGTTGGTTTCAGCTTTTTGCTATTGTGAACAGAGCTGCAATAAATATAGCTGTACATCCATTTACCTGCAAAGTTCATGATGTTGCCTTTCTTTACTGCTGCATCGAACTCCATTGTGTACATGTTCCACATTTTCTCTATCCACTCATCACTTGAGGATCATTTGGGTTGGTTTCAGCTTTTTGCTATTGTGAACAGAGCTGCAATAAATATAGCTGTACATCCATTTACCTGCAAAGTTCATGATGTTGCCTTTCTTTACTGCTGCATCGAACTCCATTGTGTACATGTTCCACATTTTCTCTATCCACTCATCACTTGAGGATCATTTGGGTTGGTTTCAGCTTTTTGCTATTGTGAACAGAGCTGCAATAAATATAGCTGTACATCCATTTACCTGCAAAGTTCATGATGTTGCCTTTCTTTACTGCTGCATCGAACTCCATTGTGTACATGTTCCACATTTTCTCTATCCACTCATCACTTGAGGATCATTTGGGTTGGTTTCAGCTTTTTGCTATTGTGAACAGAGCTGCAATAAATATAGCTGTACATCCATTTACCTGCAAAGTTCATGATGTTGCCTTTCTTTACTGCTGCATCGAACTCCATTGTGTACATGTTCCACATTTTCTCTATCCACTCATCACTTGAGGATCATTTGGGTTGGTTTCAGCTTTTTGCTATTGTGAACAGAGCTGCAATAAATATAGCTGTACATCCATTTACCTGCAAAGTTCATGATGTTGCCTTTCTTTACTGCTGCATCGAACTCCATTGTGTACATGTTCCACATTTTCTCTATCCACTCATCACTTGAGGATCATTTGGGTTGGTTTCAGCTTTTTGCTATTGTGAACAGAGCTGCAATAAATATAGCTGTACATCCATTTACCTGCAAAGTTCATGATGTTGCCTTTCTTTACTGCTGCATCGAACTCCATTGTGTACATGTTCCACATTTTCTCTATCCACTCATCACTTGAGGATCATTTGGGTTGGTTTCAGCTTTTTGCTATTGTGAACAGAGCTGCAATAAATATAGCTGTACATCCATTTACCTGCAAAGTTCATGATGTTGCCTTTCTTTACTGCTGCATCGAACTCCATTGTGTACATGTTCCACATTTTCTCTATCCACTCATCACTTGAGGATCATTTGGGTTGGTTTCAGCTTTTTGCTATTGTGAACAGAGCTGCAATAAATATAGCTGTACATCCATTTACCTGCAAAGTTCATGATGTTGCCTTTCTTTACTGCTGCATCGAACTCCATTGTGTACATGTTCCACATTTTCTCTATCCACTCATCACTTGAGGATCATTTGGGTTGGTTTCAGCTTTTTGCTATTGTGAACAGAGCTGCAATAAATATAGCTGTACATCCATTTACCTGCAAAGTTCATGATGTTGCCTTTCTTTACTGCTGCATCGAACTCCATTGTGTACATGTTCCACATTTTCTCTATCCACTCATCACTTGAGGATCATTTGGGTTGGTTTCAGCTTTTTGCTATTGTGAACAGAGCTGCAATAAATATAGCTGTACATCCATTTACCTGCAAAGTTCATGATGTTGCCTTTCTTTACTGCTGCATCGAACTCCATTGTGTACATGTTCCACATTTTCTCTATCCACTCATCACTTGAGGATCATTTGGGTTGGTTTCAGCTTTTTGCTATTGTGAACAGAGCTGCAATAAATATAGCTGTACATCCATTTACCTGCAAAGTTCATGATGTTGCCTTTCTTTACTGCTGCATCGAACTCCATTGTGTACATGTTCCACATTTTCTCTATCCACTCATCACTTGAGGATCATTTGGGTTGGTTTCAGCTTTTTGCTATTGTGAACAGAGCTGCAATAAATATAGCTGTACATCCATTTACCTGCAAAGTTCATGATGTTGCCTTTCTTTACTGCTGCATCGAACTCCATTGTGTACATGTTCCACATTTTCTCTATCCACTCATCACTTGAGGATCATTTGGGTTGGTTTCAGCTTTTTGCTATTGTGAACAGAGCTGCAATAAATATAGCTGTACATCCATTTACCTGCAAAGTTCATGATGTTGCCTTTCTTTACTGCTGCATCGAACTCCATTGTGTACATGTTCCACATTTTCTCTATCCACTCATCACTTGAGGATCATTTGGGTTGGTTTCAGCTTTTTGCTATTGTGAACAGAGCTGCAATAAATATAGCTGTACATCCATTTACCTGCAAAGTTCATGATGTTGCCTTTCTTTACTGCTGCATCGAACTCCATTGTGTACATGTTCCACATTTTCTCTATCCACTCATCACTTGAGGATCATTTGGGTTGGTTTCAGCTTTTTGCTATTGTGAACAGAGCTGCAATAAATATAGCTGTACATCCATTTACCTGCAAAGTTCATGATGTTGCCTTTCTTTACTGCTGCATCGAACTCCATTGTGTACATGTTCCACATTTTCTCTATCCACTCATCACTTGAGGATCATTTGGGTTGGTTTCAGCTTTTTGCTATTGTGAACAGAGCTGCAATAAATATAGCTGTACATGTATTTCTGCAGTAAGATGAATCTTGTGGGTATATATCCAGGAGTGGTATGACTGGGTCAAATGGCAGGCTCATTTTGAGTCTTCCTAGGGTTCTCCACACTGCTTTCCATAGTGGCTGTACAAGTTTACATTTCCACCAGCAATGGATGAGTGTTCCCCTTTCCCCACAACCTCTCCAGCACTTGATATCATTTGTCTTCTTTATCCTGGCCAGTCTTATTGGAGTGAGATGATATCTTAGAGTGGTCTTAATTTGCCTTTCCCTAATTATTAATGATGTTGGACAGTTTTTAAGATGTTTCTCAGCCATCTCTAATTCCTCCTCTGTGAAGTCTCTATTCAGTTCTTTGCTCCATCTTTTGAGTGGTTCATTTGTTTTCTTTATTCTTTGTTTTTTGAGTAGCTTGTATACTTTGGAAAGTAATGCTTTGTCAGATGTATCTGCAGTGAAGGTTTCCTCCCACTCTGTGGGTTTTCTCTTCAATTCCTTGATTGTTTCTTCTGATGTACAGAAGATTTTGAGTTCAATGAGGTCCCATTTGTCAATTGTCGATCTTATTTCTTGTGCAGCTGCTGTCTGATTTAGGAAGACTTTTCCTATGCCTATGACTTGCAGTCTGCTGCCCAGTTTTTCTTCTATCACCTCCAGAGTTTTGGGTTTCACTTTGAGGTCTTTGATCCATCTGGAATTGACTTTTGTTCAGGGTGAGAGGTACAAGTTTAATTTCATTCTTCTACAGGTGGTGATCCAGTTTAGCCAACACCACTTACTGAAGATGCTGTCTTTCCTCCATTGCGTCTTCTTGGCCCCCTCGTCAAATATGAGGTGGCTGAAATTGCATGTGCTCAGGTTTGGATCTTCAGATTTATCCATTGGTCTTCTGGTCTGTTTTTGTGCCAGTACCAAGCTGTTTTTTATGACTATAGCCCTGTAGTATAGTTTGATGTCTGGTATAGATATCCCTCCTGGATTTTTCTTTTCACTCACTGTTGCCTTGGCTATTCAGGTTCTTTGTTTTCTAAATGAAACTGAGCATTTTTTTCCAAGCCTGTGAAGAAGCTCTTGGGGATTTTGATTGGGATTGCATTAAATCTGTACACGAGTTTGGGTAGGATGAACATTTTTAATATATTATTTTTTCCCAATCCATGAGCATGGGAGGTTTGTCCAACTTCAGATGTCTTCCTCAATTTCCTTCTTCAGGGGTTTAAATTTTTTGTTGTAGAGATCCTTTGTGTCTTTGGTTAGGTTTGTTACTAGGAATTTTATTGTTTTTGAGGCTATTGTGGGTTGGAAGGTCTCCTTGTATTCCTTCTTCAGTTGCTTCTTGTTGGTGTAAAGAAAGGATACTGATTTTTCTAGATTTATTTTGTATCCTGCCACTTTACTGAAGTACTTAATCATTTCTAGGAGTTTTCTGGTGGAGTTCTTAGCATCCCTTAGGTAGACAATCATATCATTAGCAAAAATGGATAGCTTGATTTCCTCTTTTCCAATTAGAACTCCTTTAATTTCCTTTTCTTGTCTTATTGCCCTAGCAAGGTTTTCAAGCACTATATTGAAAAGGAGTGGTGACAAGGGGCAGTCTTACCAAGTTCTTACCTTTAAGGGGAATCCTTCTGTCCTTTCCCCATTTAGGATGATATTGGCACTGGGTTTCCTGTATATGGCTTTGACGACATTGAGGAATGATCCCTCCAGTCCAATTCACTCTAGGACTTTAAACATGAAGAGATGCTGGATTTGGTCAAAGGATTTTTCCATGTCAATTGAGATGATGGTGTGGTTTTTGTCTTTCAGTCCATTTATATGCTTGATGATATTTATTGATTTTTGTATGTTGAAGCATCCCTGCATCTCTTGTATGGATCCAACGTGGTCATGATGGATGATCTTTTTGATGTGAGTGTGTATGCGAATTTCCAGTATCATGTTTAGAATTTTGGCATCTGTGTTCATTAGGGAGATGGGGCTATAGTTCTCTTGTTTGGTTGTATCTTTACCTGGTTTTGGTAATAGCATTGTATTAGTCACTTTTCTGTTGCTGTGATAAAGCAGCATGACCAAGGAACTTATAAAAGGAAGAGTTTATTTGAGCTTACAATTGACAGTTCCAGGGAATTAGAGTCCATTGTGGTAGGAGGCATGGCAGCTGGAGACTGGAGCAGCAAACCGAGGTTCACATCTTGCAAAGAGCATAGGAAGCAGAGATAGCAGCTGGAGACCACGAGTCTTGTTAACTCACCAAGCCTGCCCCCAGTGACAAACCTCCCCCAGCATGGCCACACCTTCTAAGACTTCCAGAAACAGCGCCACCAACTGGAGACAAATGTCTGAATACTTACAGCCTATGGGGGACACTCATTCAAACCACCACATTCCACTCCCTGGCCCCCATAGGCTCCTGACCATATAAAATGCAAAATGCGTTTAGTCCAACCTTCAAAGTCCCCACAGTCTTTACCAGTCTCAATGCCATTCAAAAGTCCACAGTCCAAAGTCTTCTCTGAGACTCAGGCCAATCTCCAAAACTGTAAGCTCCTGTAAAATCAAAAGACAAATTACATACTCCCAACATACAGTGGAAATGAATACACATTCCCATCCCAAAAGGGAGGAATAGAGGCATAGTGAGGAAATACTGGACAAAAACAAGACCAAAAACCAGCAGGGCAAATGCCAAGTCCAGTAGCTCCACATGCAACCTCTTGGAATTGACTTCCAAAGGGCTTAGATGGCTCAGCTCTTCCAGCTTTGCTTGCAGCATACATCTCTTTCTTAGGCTGGTACCACTCCCCATATGCAGCTCTCCTTGGCAAATATCTCACAGGTCTGGCATCTCAAAAGTCTTCTTGGGGTCTCTGCTGCCAACCAGCTTCACGCAATGGCCTGTCAGGGCCTTCTTTATTCAGGGACACCCCTGCTGTACTCTGCCTGACCTCTTTAGCTCTCTGAAACCGTGGAGGAAGAACTGATACCCCTTCACTCTTGCAATCTTCATGTCTCTAAAGCCAGCACCACGTGAATGAAATTGCCGAACCTGGCTGCAAGTTCGGGATGGACCCTGGCCCATTTCAACCACATTTGCAACTTTTCTCCGCCCTGGACTTGTTGGAGGATTAGCTGGGTGTGGTCTTACCCTGAAG